>JAGIQG010000026.1:42358835-42392846 GCA_024679065.1 Sphyrna mokarran
ACAATTCAGGTTCCCATCCTCCCCCTGAATCAGTTTAAACCCCCCCGAATAGCACTGGTAAATTTACCCCCCAAGATATTGGTACCTCTCTGGTTCAGGTGCAGACCATCCCTCTTGTAGAGGTCCCACCTTCCCCAGAATGAGCCCCAATGTCCAAATACCTGAACCCTTCCCTCCTGCACCATCCCTTTAGCCACGAGTTCAAATGTTCTCTCTCCCTATTCTTTTCTATGCTATCCTGCGGCACAGGTAACAAACCAGAGATAACCACTCTGTAAGTTTTAGCCCTAAGTTTCCACCCTAACTCTCTGAATTCCTGCTTTATATCCCCATCCCTTTTCCTACCTACATCATGGGTACCTACATGCACCACAACTTGGGGCTGGATCCCCTCCCCCTTAAGGATCCCGAACACTCGGTCAGAGATATCACTGACCCCAGCGCCCGGGAGGCAACATACCAACCGCGAGTCCCGCTCCTTCCCACAGACTCTCCTATCTATCCCCTTAACTAGGGAGTCCCCAATCACTAATCCAGATCTTTTCTTCCCCCTTCCCACCTGAGAATCAAGGACAGGCTCAACTCCTGAGACCTGTACTCCATGGCTTACCCCGGTTGTATCTTCATCCCCAACAGCATCCAAAGCAGAGTACTTATTACGTAGAGGAACAGCCTCAGGGGAACTCTGCACTGACTGCTTCTTACTCCTTCTAACAGTCACCTATGTATCACATTTAGGAGTAACTATCTCCCTGTAGCTTTTATCAATAGCCATCTCTGCTTCCCTAATAATTCTTAGTTCCTCCAGTTCCAGCTCCAGGTCCCTAACACGGTCCTCAAGGAGGTGGAACTGGATGCACCTCTGGCAGGTATAATCAGCTGGGACACTACCAGTGTCCCTCACCTCAAACATCCCACAGGAGGTACATCGCACTGCCTGCACTGCCATCACTATTACTTCCTTTATCCAGAAACAAATATAAACTTAAACTTACCTGCTCACACTCCTAGTCTCCTTTTTTTATTAGGTTAGAGGAGGGGGGAGGGTTGGGATACTCTACACGTGTAGACTATCGGGATTCTTCACCTTCCCAATTTATGGAGGTCCAGGTGAAAAATGTACAGGCCTCCCTCTGACTACTTACTGTATCCGGTTTTAAGAGCACAGGGGTTGTCATTGGCCAATTAACTCTTACAGGTTGTACTATATCAGAGAATCCGTACAGTGCAGGAGGAGGCCATTCAGCCCATTGAGCCTGCACTGTCAACAATCCCACCAGGCTCCATAACCCCAGGCATTTGCCCTAGCTAGTCTCCCTGACACTGAGAGCAATTTAGCATGGCCAGTCAACTTAAACCACACATTTTTGGACAGTGGGAGGAAACCGGAGCACCCAGAGGAAACCCAGACAGACACAGGGAGAATGTGCAAACTGCACACAGACAGTGCCCAAGCCGGGGATTGAACCTGAGTCCCTGGAACTGTGACAGTACTAACCACTGTGCCACTGTGCTGCCCACATATGGCAAGAGCAGTTTGTTATACTGCTCTTTCTACTGGGGAGGTGTGAATAAAGCTGGTTCAATGATGACTGCCCGGAGCTGGTTTGTATAACCCTGGGAAATATCAAGTGTTTCAGGAGATATTGAACATCAGATCGTTAACTCTCTGCGGCTCTTTACAGATGTCCAAGAGGAGGGAACCAGGATATAGAGAGGGTAAAAGATCAGAGATGGTCCTGAGGTTATAGAATTCCTACAGTCCATTGAGTGTTAATCTCAGTCAGAGCAACTCAGCAGCAACATCAATGAAGCTCGGATAGAATTGTTTTTATATTTATTTTGAAAAATTAAGGACGGGAGGTCATTTTGAAATAATTCCCAGAACTCCTGGATGTTTCTGAAAGGATTAAGAGAGGGGAATAGGCTCAGGTATGATAGAGATGTACCAGTGATATGAATCAGTCATGTGTTAGATTCCGTGCAAATTCTGTTTAGATACAATACCGATAAGAATTGCTAATCGATGCCAGAGTTCTTTTCACAGTCTGTCTAAAAAGCACATCTCAATTCCAAGATAGAAGAACCTCATTACAGAACATGTTGGTAACATAGAACATAAAACATAGAACATAGAACATTACAGCACAGAACAGGCCCTTCGGCCTTCGATGTTGTGCCGACCAAAATAAAAAGCAATGCCCCTCCAAACTAAACCATTCCCTTCTCTTCCATATACTTATCAATTAACCTCTTAAACGCCACCAAACTTGGCGCATCTACAACAGCTGCAGGCAGGGCATTCCACTCCCTAATCACCCTTTGAGTAAAGAACCTACCTCTGATATCCGTCCTATAACTCATACCCCTTAATTTAAAGCTGTGTCCCCTCGTGCTAGCTTTCTCCATCCTAGGAAAAAGGCTATCACTGTCCACCCTATCTAAACCTCTAATCTTATATGCTTCAATAAGATCCCCTCTTAGCCGCCTCCTTTCTAACGAAAACAACCTCAAATCCTTCAACCTCTCTTCATAGGACCTGCCCTCCATACCAGGCAACATCCTGGTAAACCTCCTCTGTACCCTCTCCAATGCCTCCAATCTTTCTTATAATGTGGGGACCAGAACTGCACACAATACTCCAAGTGCGGCCGCACTAGAGTTTTGTACAGTTGCAACATGATGCTGCGGCTCCTAAATTCAATCCCCCTGCCAATAAAAGCTAAAAAGCTAAAACGATGGAGAGATCGATGTTAAAGACATATTGATGTAATCGAAGGAAGAGTGAAGAAACATGTGCAAGCAGCTTGAAAAATATTTCAGTAGGAGAAGGAGGGAGATTGGAGAGATTGTACTGAGTGAGAGTCACAGCCCTTCTCCTTTCTCTGAGGGCTCGTTCAGACACCAGCTACGGGAAACACCAGTTCCTCCAGTACCAATTAGCAGGTCTTCATGAAAAAGAGCCAATGCTCCAAGTTAGTTCCTTTCTTTATGAAGTAAAGCCGGCAGCAGACAGAGTTCCCCTCAGGCAGGAATCCACCATGGGTGTAATAATTGAATAAGCACTTTTTAATCAGCGTTCAACCTGGGGAATCACTACAATTATTCCTAACTGACACCCATTCTTCAATCCCTAATCTTCATCTCCTCAAAGCTGGAGAGCAGCTCAGAAGCTGTGGCAGAATCTTTAAGACTTCTGAAGCTGCAGAATCCTGTACAGAAATCTCGATCTTTGTTGATTTGTTTACAGGACAGAAGATGTCTCCATAGCCTTGGCAATTCCTCCCATTTTCCGGAGTTGGAATAAGGTCACACAGAGAGAAGTTGTTCTGTTATCCACTGCCTACTTAAAGCAGGCATTCCTTCAGAAATACCATTGCAAAATTATCTCTTCATTCCCTGAAAGGAAGCTGGTTATTTTTCCTTCATGGTCTATATTTATTGAAATCTCAGATCTCTAAGACTTTTCCAGCGGGTGGTCCAGCTATGACAGTCTTCCCTGGAATTGAAGAACATTCCTCTTCTGAAGCTTCTTCTCAAGAGTT
Organism: Sphyrna mokarran; assembly: GCA_024679065.1. Classification (NCBI taxonomy): domain Eukaryota; kingdom Metazoa; phylum Chordata; class Chondrichthyes; order Carcharhiniformes; family Carcharhinidae; genus Sphyrna; species Sphyrna mokarran. The sequence continues at coordinate 42,362,381 of JAGIQG010000026.1, forward strand.
CTTTGAGGGAGCAACAAGTTGCTTGTACTATCCTGAGTCCTTCTCAGTCCGAAGGATCTGACAGTTGATCACCCTTCACTTTTGGATCAGTCTTTCACCGAAATGTTTTTATGGAGTTTGGTTATCCTGCAGCCTACAGGCTGCATTCCAGCAACTCGGAAAGCAACAAATGGCAATGTCTTGTTCTGTTCTGCAGGTGATGATGTCCTAAAAGATTCAGAAGAAAGCATCATGTCTCCAAGATCTCTTCCCTAAAGTGCAGAGAATACTAAGTGACAACAAATCCCACAAAACTGTGACTCAGCAAGTGCGGAAAAGTAGGAGTAGGAGTTGAGTAGAATCTGTATTTGTAAAAAAGGGAGTTTCAGAAATGTAGAAAAAAACATTGAAAAACTACAGCCCAAACAGGCCCTTCAGCCTACAAGTTGCACCGATGATATCCCTAACTAAGAACAAAGAACAAAGAACAACACAGCACGGGAAACAGGCCCTTTGGCCCAACGAGCCCGCGCCGCCATCCTAATGTCTTAATGACATATAGAGACCAATATAGGGACAATTTGTTACCCAATCAGCCGAAGAGCACATTTTTGGGATGTGGGAGGAAACCGGAGCACCCGGAGAAAACCCACGCAACCACGGGGAGAACGCGCAAACTCCCGCAGACACAGGCCCAAATCCATGTGTCTGCACAGCAACAGCGATAGTCTCTGAGCTGTCATGTTGCCCATCTGATGGTCCAGTTTAAGCATACACTAACGACATGAAGCACTAGGCCACTCCTGAAGTAACATCCAGGAGCAGCCCTCGCACGACCTGCTGAATGCATGCACCTTGTTGGTCAACAAGGTGGACCGAACAGCCTGTGGAAACAATTAAAGTATTTAAACAGTCCTCATATATCCCTCTATCTGCAGACCGCTCATGTGGCTGTCCAAGAGACCCTTAAACAACCATAGCGTGCCTGCTCCCACCACCTTACTCGGTAGTGCATTCCACACCCCCACTACCCTTTGTGTGAAAAAATGCCATCTAATATTTGTCTTATACATAGCCCCCCTCACCCTAAGGCCGTGACCCCTCGTTCTATCCGAATCTAATGGTGGAAAAAGCTTACCACCATTTACTCTATCTATACCCCTCATAATCTTATATACCTCTAATAGATCCCCTCTCAGCCAACATCTTTCAAGGGAAAACAACCCAGTGCGTTCAACCTTTCCTCGTAAGACAGCCCTTCCATACCAGGCAGCATCCTGGTAAATCTCCTCTGCACTCTCTCCAGGGACTCCACATCCTTCTGGTAGTACGGCGACCAGAACTGGATGCAGTACTCCAAGTGAAGCCTAACCAACGTTCTATACACTTGTAACATCAGACTCCTACTCTTGTATTCTATACCCCTTCCTATGAAGGCTAACATACCATACGCTTTCTTTATCACTTTTTCCACCTGTACTGACACCTTCAGAGACTTGTGAACCTGCACCCCCCGGTCTCTCTGCGTCTCTATACTCCGATAGTTTTACCTTTTATCCTATAACTCTCTTCTACATTATTCCGGCCAAAATGCATCACCTCGCATTTATCCGGATTAAATTCCATTTGCCATCTATCTGCCCAATCTACCAGCCTATCTATGTCCTGTTGTATTGCCTGGCACTGCTCCTCAGTCCCCGCCAATCCAAGTATCTTAGTGTCATCAGCAAATTTGCTGATCACACCACCTACCCCCTCTTCCAAGTCATTTATATAAACCACAAATAGAAGAGGTCCTAGTACTGAGCCCTGTGGCACACCACTAGTGACTGACCTCCAGTTGGAAAAAGAGCCTTCCACTACTACCCGCTGTCTCCTCCTCCCAAGCCAGTTCTCAACCCATCTACATACCTGGCCCTGTATCCCATGCGCCTTCACCTTTTTTATCAGCCTACCATGGGGAACCTTGTCAAACGCCTTACTGAAATCCATGCAGACGACATCAACGGCCTGTCCTTCATCAACCGTTTTTGTCACCTCTTCAAAAAATTCCACTAGGTTCGTAAGGCACGACCTCCCCTTAACGAAGCCATGCTGCGTATCCCTGATCAGATCGCAGCGCTCCAGATGCTCATACATCCTATCCCTGAGGATCCTCTCCATTAGCTTACCTATAACTGAAGTCAAGCTCACCGGCCTATAGTTCCCTGGGTTATCCCTCTGACCCTTTTAAACAACGGTACTACATTTGCAATCCTCCAGTCCTCTGGGACCTCACCTGTGTCCAAAGAAGAGACAAAGATTTGCGTCAGAGGCCCAGCAATGTCATCTCTCACCTTCCTTAGCAGCCTGGGATAAATACCATCAGGCCCCGGAGCTTTATAAGTCTTTATGCTACCTAAAAGCCCCAACACTTCGTCCCTCGTAATGATTATTTCCTTTAACGGGTCCTCAAAATCCTCAAAGCCAGCATCAGACATCAGGCCCCTCTCCCGCGTGAATACTAACGCAAAGTATTCATTCAGGATCTCACCCATCCCCTCAGGCTCTAAGTATAGATCCCATCCTCTGTCCCTGAAAGGTCCAATCTTCCCTCTAACCATCCTTTTGCTCCTTACGTAGGAGTAAAATGCCTTAGGATTTTCCTTAATCCTACCTGCCAAAGCCATTTTGTGGCCCCTTTTTGCCTTTCTGACACCCCTTTTAAGATCCGTCTACACTCTCTATATTTTTCCAGCGCTGCCTCTGTCCCCAATTGCCTGGATCTAACGTACGCCTCCCGCTTCTTCCTGACCAAGTCCTCAACATCCCTAGTAACCCACGGTTCTCTAATCCTACCCTTCCCATCCTTCCTCCTTACCGGCACGTGTCTATCCTGCAAAAATTTTAGTTTTCTCTTGAAAGATTCCCACATGTGCAGCATCGACCTACCCTTGAACAGCTTATCCCAGTCGGTATCCTTAAGATCCTGCCTAATCTGGCTATATCTAGCCCTCCCCCAGTTTAACTAGTAGGCTTACCTATGACCCTCATTCCTATTAAGTCCCATGTACTCATCCAGAAATCTCTTAAAAGACCCTATCAAATTTACCACCAACGGCAGCCGATTCTAGCCAATCTCAGGTAATGAAAATAGTTTATGATATAATTTCATGTTGTTGTTAAAATGTAGGATTGTATACTTAGGGGCAGGGGTAGTACAAAGAATTAGCAGATAGGATAAGCTAAGATATGATGGAGATGATGGTGTGTTACTGACACCAGTGTTATACCCTAGAGAGATAGTTGGAATCAAGCCTAGGAACTACGCACCAACTCTATAACCCTGTCCCGTTGTAGTTTTAATCACCCAGTGTTAAACTGAGATCAGAGTATCTTCCCAATCTGTTTAAAAACCAAGTCCCAGACCCAGAATGTGAGAGAGAAGGACCCAATTGGTTAATTTGGAAGAAGTTCTGAGCAGTTTGAAGGATTTCCTCCATATGCAAACTTGTACTCAGGCACACAGCGACTGTGCAGCATGTAACCAAAAAGGTGACACCAGAGATATATCTAGAGATGTTTGGAGATTTGGTGTGGGGGAGAGGGGGGGAGGAGGAGACTCACCCTGAACAAGAAGGTGTAAATACAAACATTATACATTTGACTAACAGTGAATAAAATCAAAAATGACGATAAAGGAAATGTTTTCCTCAGCCGCTTATTTCTCGATCCATCTTATTTTGAACCAGCGTTGCCTGTGGTACGCTGGCACAATGGACAATTCAGAAATTATTCGGAGATTATAGTGAGAGTTTAATTCTGTCAAAGGAAGCATTTGCCAAGTGAGACTGTTGTGAGTTACATCCTGAAAGTAAAGAAACTCTGTTGTTAATGTGGGGAGGCATCACCCACCCTAAGGAGCACATTCAGGAGGACTAAAGAACAACATCCAGTTAAAAGGCACTGAACTGATGTGGGAGATACAGAAATGGCAGAAAGAGAGAGCTGTAAATTGTTAGGAGTTCTTTTTCTGATTGAACACCAGATTTCAGCAAGATTGAGGCTACAATCTCAGAGTCACAAATTTGGATATTACCATTACCATGGTTGATGGGAAATATTCAACCTGGAGTGCAGTTGCAAGTGGTGTACCTCAAGGATCTGTTTTAGGGCCACTGCTGTTTGTCATTTTTATAAATGACCTGGATGAGGGTGTAGAGGGTTGGATTAGTAAATTTGCTGACGATACCAAAGTGGGGGGAGTTGTAGACAGCGAGGATGGATGTTACAGTTTGCAGAGGGACATAGATAGGTTGCAGAGCTGGGCCGTGAGGTGGCAAATGGAATTCAATACGGATAAGTGTGAGGTGATTCACTTTGGTAGGAATAACAGGCATATGAAATATAGGGCTAATGGAAGGACCCTTAATAGTGTTGTCGAGCAGAGGGATCTTGGGGTACAAGTACATAGCTCTTTGAAAGTTGGCACCCAGGTTGATAAAGTTGTTAAGAAGGCGTACGGTGTGTTAGCTTTTATTGGTAGAGGGATTGAATTTAGGAGCCGTGAGGTTATGTTACAACTGTACAAAACTCTGGTGCGGCCGCACTTGGAGTATTGCGTACAGTTCTGGTCGCCGCATTATAAGAAAGATGTGGAAGCATTGGAAAGGGTGCAGAGGAGGTTTACCAGGATGTTGCCTGGTATGGTGGGAAGGCCTTATGAGGAAAGGCTGAGGGACCTGAGGTTATTTTCATTAGAGAGAAGAAGGTTACGCGGTGACCTAATTGAGGCGTATAAGATGATCAAGGGACTGGATAGGGTGGATAGTGAGAGCCTTTTTCCTCGGATGGTGATGACCAACACGAGGGGACATAACTTTAAATTAAGAGGTGGTAGTTATAGGACGGATGTCAGAGGCAGGTTCTTTACACAGAGGGTGGTGAGGGCGTGGAATGCCCTGCCTGCAGCAGTTGTGGACTCGCCTACTTTGGGGGCATTCAAATGTTCGGTGGATAGGCATATGGATGATATTGGAATAGTTTAGGTTAGAGGGTCCACTGGCCGGCGCAACATCGAGGGCCAAAGGGCCTGTACTGCTGTAATGTTCTATGTTCTATGACAGTTAAATTCCCAGTCAATGTGCTCTTCCCTTTGGGAGGCAGTGGGATAACACTCCAGGTCACAGCTAAACACCCAGGCTAACTGTGAGCTAGGTTTCAAGTTCAGGAAAATGATTCTCCCACAGTTTTAGGTTCCCAACATGCGGGAAAATGGGAGAAAATCCCACTGATTTTTTTAGCATGATTTCCGGAATGAATCTCCAACATTCTGTGTTTCACAGAGAGCCCCAGCAGGACTCACTCTGGATGGAGCCTGGTCCCGCTGGAGAGGCCAGCCCCTACATCCCTGAACACCTCCCCCACCCGCCGCTGCCCCCGGGCCAGCTCCGATCCCCCTGAGCCTCCCCCCCACCCTCAGGCCAGCCCTAATCTACCTGAATCCCCTTCCTGCCAGCCCTGATTTCCCTTAGTCCCTGACCTGGGTCAGACTCGATCCCCCTTAACCCCCCACCCATGGCAGCCCCAATCTCCTTGAACCCTTACTGCGCCCCCCCCCATCCTGACAGCCCTGACCACCTCTCCACCGGGATGGTAAGCCCTGTCCTCTCTTCCTCTGCCACTGATCCTAGTGCAGAGTAGAAGCAGGACCCCCACACCCACAATCACCCCCCTAGTAGTTCCCACTTTCCTCTGGCCTCACTCTGGCAGTGCCAGCCTTGCACCCTGGCACTGTCCTAGCTGCACCCCTCCTTAGCCTTGACTTCCTGGAGGAGTCACAATGACCTTGCTTCCTTCCAGGAGGTCAGGAAGTCTGGAAATCCTTGATTTAAGAGATATAGAAAGAGATATTTATGTTACTGAGCAGAAAGACCAGAAGTTGTACTCAGAGAGCAAGGAAAATGTTGCAGGAGTGATCGAGCTGAAGATAAAATTCCAACAACCACAGTAAGAATGAAAGTTGGAGATTCACAACTGATTGGTATCGTGGGTATAGCTGCAGCAAAAGCAGATATATCACAGAAATCCCCAAGTCACATTCCCTTAGAGAACACTGATGTGAAACTGACTCACTTTTCCACTAATTGAGGCAAAGTTACTGTTACAGTGGAATGCAAAGGTGTATCCTATCACTGGCTGTTGCTAATAGTTTGTTAGAGGGAATCCTGTGGGAAGGATTTGGTTAAACTGGGACAAGTTGCTTACAGTAAGGGTGAGTAAGAGTGTCTCTGGGAAGTGCTAAGTGATACAAAGTGGTCTATTCTCACAGAGGGAATGTCTACGTTTTGGGAAGCGTTGCCTGAGAGGGGCTCGCAGCAGCTTCCGTCGAGATATTCAGAAAAGAATTGGATTACTGGAACTGGATAAAAATATTTTCCATGAATACGGATTCATTTCCAGTCATTGAATTACTGGCAAATTATTTTACATACACAAATACCAGAACTGACATGCCAATGCTTGTGTTGAACTGGGATAAACACAGTAAGAAGTCTCACAACACCAGGATGGGCACATGAACAGAATGGGAATGGAGGGGTATACAAAACTGATTTAAAATAGAGATCATGAGCCTTGGGAGTCCCTGGGAAGTGTGTAAATAGATGATGATATTGATGTACTTGTTTTTATCCTACAGGTGCTTTGGTCCACCTTGTTGTCTAACGAGGGGCATACACGCGATGGGTCGTGAGAGGGCTGCTCTTGGATTTTTTCGAGAGTATCCTAGTGCTTCACATCGTTAGCGTACGCTTGACCTGGACCATTTGATGGGCAACATGACAGCTCAGTGACTATCGCTGTGCTGTGCAGATACATGAATTTGGGCCTGTGTCTGTGGGAGTTTGCACATTCTCCCCATGCTTGTGTGGGTTTTCTCTGGGAGCTCCGGTTTCCTCCCACATCCCAAAGATGTGCTCTTAGGCTGATTGGTGTAATAAATTGGGCCTAAATTGTCTCCCTTCAATCTGGTTTCCAGTGTGGATTTCCATAAGCGTAGACAAGAGTCATGGGTGGGAGTGGGAACTCACAATGTTAAAATGGCGACGTGGGCTCGTTGGGCCGAAGGGCCTGTCTCCTGTGCTGTGTTGTTCTTTGTTCCCTGAGTTCACGTTGCTGCCTTCTCTCTGTAACTCTTATTTCCCCAGCTGATAAAAAAACCTCTGGATCTCAGCCATGAGAATGTTCTGGGATTTGACCTCCACGGCTTCCTGAGGTAAAGGATTACCCAGATTCACCACTCTCTGAGAGAAGAAATTCTTCCTCAAATCTGTCTTAAATATGCAGCCCTTATTCTGAGACTCTGTCCTCTGGTCCTCGATTCCCCCATGAGTCAACACATTCTCCTAACATTTACCCTGTCCAAAACCCCCTGAGAATCTTCAATGTTTCAATCCTGTATCCTCTCATTCTTCTGAATTCCAAGGAATACACACCCAACCAGTTTAATCTGTCCTCAGGAGACAATCCCTCCACAGCCGGAATCATCTGAGTAAACCTCGTCAGCAGAGCTCCAGCGAGAATATATCTTTCCTCAAATAAGGGGACCAAAACTGTACATGGTACAGTCTGAACGTGACCTCAGTAGAACCTGTACAGTTGCAATAACAGCTCTTTACTTTTATACTCCAGCCCCCTTGAAATAAAAACCAGCATTCTGTAAGCTTCTGTATGCTCGCTTTCTGAGTTTCGTGAACAAGGACTCCCCCACCCCTTCCTTTATGCTCCAGTTTTTTGTACCTCTTTCTATTTAAATCATAACCCATCCTCTCAGTCTTTCTTCCAAAATAAACAATCTCACATTTCCTTCCCACATTGGCTTCCAGTTGCCAGTTTTCTGCCCACTCACCTAACCTCTCAATTTCCAGTGAGTCAGATTAATTCGCGTCACAGTCCCAACCATCAAGCAGAGTTGGTTGTTCAAATTGGACAATAGTCACACTTGTTCAGAGAGTAGAATTGGATGCGTAAGAGACACCCAGAAAGAAAAGGAGAGAATTGGGATTGGTAAATTGGAATTGTGCACTGCTGGAAAAACTCAGCAGGTCTGGCAGCATCTGCAGGGAGAGAGAAACAGTTTCCAGTCCATTTGAGTATTTTGTTAAATACATACTGGGGGGTTAAGCAGCTTATTTTTCACCTGCAAATTACTTTACACGTATCAGTCATTGATGTTTAGATTATAATTATAATAAAAAATATGCAACCCAACCTGCTACATTTGGGAAATTGCTAATATCAGCTTTGTCATTGTTGTGTTCTGGGAAATATTGCCCAAGCTATCTGCTACAACCTGGTGGTTACAGTTCAGTAGGTCTGAAGATATCTTTGATATCATAGATACTGATTCTCAGGAATGTTTATAAGTTTACAGCAAGTGATGCACGCAAGGAGCTCTCTCTGTTCTTCCTCGTGCTCACAGCTCTGTCCAACACTCCACTGACCCTGCGTGTAGGTCACACACTCTCTCACATCACAGCCCCGGGCAGTACTGTCTCAGTCCCACATTAATCCTGGAAGCTCCAGGTGCTGAGACCACAGGCTCTATCATTGACACTATGAAGAGCCACTTTCTCAGCAATAACCTTCCCACTGACAGGGCGGAATTTTACCTCCGTGTTGCGCCCATTTTCGAGCACGAAAAATTGGTGAATTTGGGCGAGAAGTGATGATTGTGAACTGCACCTATTTCTAAGCCAGCTCCCACTTTACCAAAGGGGAAAAAATCAGCGCGATCGGGAACCCGCTCAAAATAGGTGCAACCTCAATTTAAATATTTTTAAATTCATCTCAATTTGATTAATGTGACACACAGCCCTCTTTACCGATTTATCCACCTTCACCACTATGTTCTCCGATCAATTCGGATCAGTCGGGAAAACATGTCCCCTTTTAAAAGTCCCATTCTGGTGCTCCATCAGTGAGGGTTAGTGAGGAGGAAAGTGGCAATATCAGACAGCTCCGTGCTGCTCACAGAGGGGTGGGGGGTTTAGCATTTCGGATTGGGAGGGTGTGTGCTGTGAGGGGGGGGGGGGGGGGGGGGGGGGGGGCTGTTGTTGATCACAATGTCTGATTTGCAGCACAGAGGGAAGGGCAGGGGGTAGGGTGGGCAGGGTGGGGGGAGGAAGGAGGTGATTGCAGCTCCCCTAGCCGAGATATTTGAATCATCGACAGTCACGGGTGAGGTGCCTGAAGATTGGAGGGTGGCAAATGTTGTATCTTTGTCTAAAAGGGGCTGCAGAGAAAAGCCTGTGGGAACGACAGGCCAGTGAACCTCACATCTGTGGTGGGGAAATTATTAGAAGGTATTTGAGAGACAGGATCTACAGGCATTTAGAGATTAGGGACAGTCAGCATGGTTTTGTGAGTGGAAAATCATGTCTCACAAACTTGATTTGAGTTTTTTGAAGGGGTGACCAAGAAGGTAGATGAGGGCAGTGCAGTTGATGTTGTCAACATGGACTTTGATATGGAGATGCCAGCGTTAGACTGGGGTAAACACAGTAACAAGTCCCATAATACCAGGTCAAAGTCCAATAGGTTTTCTTGATAGCAAAAGCCACTAGCTTTCAGAGTGCTGTTCCTTCAACTCTCCAAAGGAGCAGTTCTCCAAAAGCTAGTGACTTTTGCTGTCAAATAAACCTTTTGAACTTTAACCTGGTGTTGTGAGACTTGTTACTGTACATGGACTTTAGCAAGGCCCTTGACAAGGTACCACATAGTAAGTTGTTGCATAAAGTTAAACCTCACGGGATCCCAGGTGAGGTATCTAAACGGATACAAAATTGGCTTCTTGACAGAAGCCAGAGAGTTGTTGTAAAGGGTTATTTTTCAATCTGGAGGCCTGTGACCAGCCGTGTCCCTCAGGGATCAGTGCTAGATCCACTGTTATTTGTCATTTATATTAATGATTTGGATGAGAATATAGGGGGCATGGTTAGTAAGTTTGCAGATGGCATCAAGATTGGTGATATAGTGGACTGTGAAGAAAGTTATCTCCAATTGCAATGGGGTCTTGATCAATTGGGCCAGTGGGCTGATGAATGGCAGACGGAGCTTAATTTAGACCAAAGCAATTGGTAGACTGAATCAGGACAGGACTCAGTTAATGGCAGGGCACTGGGGAGAGTTACAGAACAAAAAGATCTAGGGGTACATGTTCATAGCTCCTTGAAAGTGGAGTCACAGGTAGACAGAGTGACGAAGAAGGCATTTGGGGTATGCTTGGTTTCATTGGTCAGAACATTGAATACAGGAGTTTGAATGTCTTGTTGAAGTTGTACAAGACATTGGTAAGGCCACACTTGGAATACTGTGTGTAATTCTGGTCACCCTATTATAGAAAGGATATTATTAAACTAGAAAGAGTGCAGAAAAGATTTATTAGGATGCTACCGAGACTTGATAGCTTCAAGTAGACAAATCCCCAGGACCAGATTCATCTGTCCTAGATTACTGAGAGAGACAAGAGATGAAATTACTTGGTCTCTAACAGAAGTCTTTGTTCCTTCATTGAACTAAGGTGAGGTCCCAGAGGATTGGAGGAAATGTGATCCCGTTATTTAAGAAGGGTGGCAAGGATAACCTGGGTAATTATAGGCAGGTGAGCTTGATGTTCATGGTAGGGAAATTATTGGAGAAGATTCTTAGAGATAGGATCAGTACACATTTAGAACTGAATAGTCTCATCAGCGATAGACAACATGGTTTTGTATGAGGGAGGTCATGCTTCACAAATTTGGTTGAGTTTTCTGAGGAGGTGACAAAAATGATTGATGAGGGAAGGGCCATGGATGTCGTCTATATGGGTTTTAGTAAAGTGTTTGACAAGGTCCCTCATGGCAGGCTGGTGCAAAAGGTTAAATCTCACAGGATAAAAGGTGAACTAGCTAGCTGGGTGGAGAACTGGCTTGGCCACAGAGGGTAGAAGTGGATGGGTCTTTTTCCAGTTGGAAATCTGTAACTAGTGGTGTTCCGCAGGGCTCTGTATTGGGACCTCTGCTGTTTGTGATATATATTAATGATTTGGAAGAAGGTGTAGCTGGTGCGATCAATAAATTTGCAGACAACACAAAGATTGCTGGAGTTGTGGATAGTGATGAACATTGTCAGAGAATACAGCAGGATATAAATAGGCTGGAAAATTGGGCAGAGAAACGGCAGATGGAATTTAATCCAGATAAATGTGAAGTGATACATTTTGGTAGATCTAATGCGGGGGGGGGGAAGCTATACAATAAATGGCAGAACCATTAGGAGTATAGACACACAGAGGGATCTGGGTGTGCAAGTCCACAGATCCTTAAAGGTGGCAGCACAGGTGGAGAAGGTGGTGAAGAGGGGATATGGCATGCTTGCCTTTAATGAACAGAGTAAAGTTTTACAACACCAATTTTATGAACACCATTTAACACCATTTAATGAACGGGGCATAGAATATAAAAGTTGGCATGTCATGTTACAGTTATATAGAACATTGGTTAGGCCACATCTGGAATACTGCACCCAGTTCTGGTCACCAAACTACCAGAAGGACGTGGAGACTTTGGAGAGAGTACAGATGTTGCCTGGTTTGGAGGGTATTAGCTATGAGGTGAGATTGAGTAAACTAGAGTTGTTCTCTCTGGAAAGACTGAAGTTGAGGGGCGACCTAATAGAAGTTTATAAAATTATGAAGGACATAGGTAGGGTGAACAGTTGGAAGCTTTTTCCCAGATCAGAAATGACAAACACAAGGGGTCACAAGTTCAAGGTAAGGGGGAGGGTGAGGGGTAAGATTCAATACGGATATTGCGGGGGACGTATTTTACATGGAGGGTGGGGGAGGCACTACCAGGCAAGGTGGTTGAGGCAAACACACGAGGATCATTTAAGACTTATTTAGATAGCCACATGAACAGATTGGGAATAGAGGAATACAAACAGATAGTCTAGTTAGGAACACATGATTGGTACAGGATTGGAGGGCCAAAGGGCCTGTTCCTGTGGCGTATTGTTCTTTGTTCTTTGATGGTTTAAGTTATAAGGAGAGACTGGATAGACTGGGACCTTTTTCCTCTGGAACGTAGGAGGCTGAGGGGTGAAATGCGTCCTACCATTAACTAAGCCCTGTCCTGATTCATCTTAAAGAGGTTTATAAAATAATGAGGGGCACAGGTCAGCTAGATAGTCAATATCTTTTCCCAAAGATAGGGGAGTGTAAAACTAGAATGTATAGGTGAGAGGGGAGAGATTACAGAAGTGTCCAGAGAGGCAATTTTTTCCTGCAGAAGCTGGTGAGTGTGTGGGACAAGCTATTAGTTGAGGGGGGTACGATTTTGTCTTTTAAAAAGCATTTAGACAGTTACATGCGGGCTTGAGATTAGCTTAGGGGGTTTTAAAATAAAAGGGCAGCATGTTCAGGTTGGGCTGAAGGGTCTGTTTCCTTGCTCTGTGACTCTATGTCCGAGTGTGAAATGAAGAACCTTGAGCAAATTGCCGTTAACGGGAATCAGGGAAATAATGACACCAGTTGGAATCATACCTGGCACAAAGCAAACATTTTTGGAGTCAATCATCTCAATCCCAGGACATCCCTGCAGGAATCCCTCAGGGTAGTGTCCGAGACCCAACAATTTTCAGCTGCTTCATTAATGACCTTCCCGCCATCGGAAGGTCAGGAGTGGGAATGTTCGATGATTACATAATGTTCAGCACCATTCGCCACTCCTCAGGTACAGAAGCTGTTCACGTTGCAACAAGACCTGGACAATATCCAGGCTTGGGTTGACATGTGACAAGTAACATACGTACTGCACACATGCCAGCAATGATCAAGAGAGAATTCAATCACCTCCTTTTGGCATTCAATAGTGTTACCATCACTGAATCCCCCACTATCAACCCCCAGTTATAATCCTTGGGGTTACTATAAACCAGAAACTGAACTGGCCTTGCCAGAGCACCAGGATAAAGTCCAACCAGTTTATTTGATAGTAAACCCACAAACTTTCAGAAATGCTTCATTATCTTCAGTAGGTTGAGAGGCGACCTTACAGAGGTTTATAAAATTTGAGAGGAATAGATAGGGTGGATTCTCAGAGGCTATTTCCCAGGGCTGAAATGGTCACTACGAGAGGACACAGATTTAAGGTGCAGGGAAGCAAATAAGAGGAGATGTTAGGGGTAAATTTTTCACTCAGAAGGTGGTGAGTGAATGGAATTGGCTGCCATCGGAGGTGGTAGACGCGAATTCGCTGGAGTCTTTTAAAAGACTTCTGGATGAGTACATGGGATTTAATGTGTTTGGGAGTTATAGATAGGTCTATGGCTTGGTAGGTATAGATGTGATCGGCGCAACTCGTGGGCTGAAGGGCCTGTTTGTGCTGTAGTGTTCTATGTTCTATGTTCTAACCTTCCACACACCTGACAAAAAACAGCATTTCCAAAAGCTTGTGGGTTTACTATCAAATAAACTGGTTGGACTTTAACCTGGTGTTGTCAGACTTCTTACTGTGTTTACTCCAGTCCAACGCCAACATCTCCACATCTTGACCAGCCTCGGATAGAAGCTGCACACACGATTAGGGAGGGTATTCATAGAAAGTGACAGGATATCCACTGGACAAGGAGTAAGCTGAAGGATTCCAGACGGGAGAAAGGAAGGTAATATTGATGAGGTAACATAAGTTCTGTCCATGAGATCACAAGCTGATCATGCAACAAGGTGATTTTACGTAATGCCTTTTTCATTGTTTACGTGATGAATGAATGTAATCTATAATCAATATTATTGGATAAGGTCCAGCCGTGATGGGCTGTGTAGATATTTGGAAAATGCGTAAGGATGAATGTTTTCCCTTTGTTTGTTGGAGAGAGGCACTGGGCTTTATCAAACACCATCTCCCAGCTAGAGAAATAAACTGTTTGCTGCAAGGACCAACTCTGAGAGTTGAGTAATTTCTTTGAGATTCTCTCCCAATTCCATCCACATTCATTTCCTGCATTTCTTTTAATATCCCGCCTGGCAAAAATCTATCAACCTCATGTTTCAGTTATTAATCAAGCTGGGCTCTTGTAAATCTGTGTTTTTCACACTTGTATCAGCATTTGATGAAGGGGATTTTTTTTCCTGAATAATCTGCCTCTGGTCTTAAGGTTATGTTTTCTTGTCCAGGGCTGCCTGACTGCACAGGTTAGCACTGCTTCCTCACAGCACCAGGGACCTGGGTTCGATTCCCGGCTCAGGTCACTATCTGTATGGAGTTTGCACATTCTCCCCGTGTCTGCGTGGGCTTCCTCCAGATGCTCCGATTTCCTCCACAGTCTGAAAGATGTGTGGGTTAGGGTGCATTGACCCAAACAAGTGCCAGAATGTGGGCGACTAGGGGAATTTCACAGTAACTTCATTACAGTGTTAAAGTCAGCCTTAATTGTGACTGACAAATAGACTTTAAAAGAAAGCAATGGTGGAAGTCACATGATGAGGAAGCCATTTTTGATGCCTGTTTTTGAAACCAGCAAAAACTTCTTGAGACAGAGTTCCACCGAAAACCATCCACACGTGATCCAAACAGCAAAGGTTATCAACAATAATCGATATCTCGAAAAGGAGAGAGTCTGGTAAAGAAACCCACTCCCCAGCCTGTTCATCTGAATAACAACCTCCTGAAAATTCAACTACATAAAAGCTCACAACTTACTGAGAATCCTTCACTTTGTCAGACCTTCATTTCAACAAAATCTGCAAGAACTACAGACCTGTTTTGAAAGAGACAGATTTTTTTTTTAAGCTTCAATCTTACACCACCTTCCAATCTCTGTTTGTGTGCTGAGTGAAACTTTGCATCAAATTCAAGGTGAGTATGTGATAATGAGTAACCTTCATGTTTGAACTCACTCGAAGCTTGCTGTTGGAATTGTTTAATGGGACACTGCAGGTCAGAAAGAGAACCAACAACCATACTGATTATGGACAATAAAAGGAAACTCATTCGCTCTGACAATCTCACCTTCTACGCATAACTCAATCCTTCAGCATTAATAACATTCGTGTAGTATCTACACTGCCCCGTGTGATTGAGTGTTTCCCCACTCTGTTCACCAGTCTAAAGATTCTACATTCCTTCTTTAGAACATAGAACATAGAACAATACAGCACAGAACAGGCCCTTCGGCCTTCGATGTTGTGCCGACCAAAATAAAAAGCAATGCCCCTCCTAACTAAACCATTCCCTTCTCATCCATATACTTTGTGCAGAGTAAACTTGCTTCAAACAAGTCGCCTGTTCCTGTTCCACCAGATACCATATCTCCTTTTAATTTCTGCTTAACCGTGCTTTACAGAAGCTCATGTGTTTAGTTCCCTGTTTTTTTTCTCACTATTTTGATTAGGTTAATACATTAGAGTTCTCTTGTGCTGTTAAATCATCATTCTCCACTATTTAGTGTATCGTCTGTGTGGTAGTCGATGCATTGAGTAACATTTCAACAACATGTCTCATTCCATTTGAAAGATAAAAATGCGCAGAGACATTGCAACATTTCTCAACTGTTCCATTCCCAGTTCTGCTGGCAGTATCTCACTGCTGTCATTGCCTGAACCTTGAGTTGACACAGCCCTTAACAGAAATAGGTCTGATATATTGACATCTGGTAAAGAAGGAAGAGAATGTCAAGAGAGCACTGCAGCCTTGTTTCTTAAACATATCAGTAAAACTTAAGAAACCACTGACTGTTTCCTGCTTTGCTTAATGCAATGACACTGCCTGTTTTTAGTTTTAAACTGTGCGTGAATAGCAAGCAGCCATTTTTTTATCCATTTGCAGAACACGGTATCGCTGGCCAGCAGTTATTGTAAGAAGTCTGACAACATCAGGTTTAAATCCGACCGATTTATTTGATAGTAAACTCACAATAGTGAATTTACTATCAAATAAATCGGTCGGACTTAAACCAGGTGTTGTGAGACTTTTTACTGTGTTTTACCCCAGTCCAACACCAGCATCTCCACATCAGCATTTATTGCCTATCCCTAGTTGACCTTAGAGGGCAGTTTAACAAAAAGATAAACATAGATCATGATGCCACAACTAAGCTAAAAAAAACCTGTCATTACTTGGTCTGTATCCTTATTTTGACTCTCTATTCAAGTACCCTTAGGTCCATAACAGGCAGAGTGGTTATCTCTGGACTCTTGCCTGTGCCAAGGGATAGTTTAGAGATGAACAGAGAAAGGGATAGTTTGAACTCATGGCTGCGTGGATGGTGCAGGAGGGAGGGGTTCAGGTTCCTTAACAATTGGGACTCATTCTGGGATAGGTGGGACCTCTTCAAGAGAGATGGTCTACACCTGAACCAGAGGGGGACTAATATCTTGGGGGGAAAATTTGCTAAGGCTATGATGGGGGCTTTAAACTGATTCGGGGGGGGGGTGGGATCCTAAGTAGTTGGGGTGCTGAGAGGGATGAGAGTAAGGGGGTTATAGAGGAGAGTTGTAAAACACAGCGGCGTACGGGTGGGGTGGAGCATGGTTTGAGATGCGTATACTTTAATGCAAGGAGTATTCGCAATAAGGGGGAGGAACTTGCAGCTTGGACCAGTACCTGGAACTTCGATGTTGTGGCCATTTCAGAGACTTGGGTAGAGCAGGGACAGGAATGGATGTTGCAGGTTCCGGGGTACAAATGCTTTAGTCGGAGTAGAGAAGGGGGTAGAAGGGGGGGAGGAGTGGCGTTACTGGTCAAAGACTGTATCACGGTGATCGAAAAGAAGTTTGATGAGGACTTGTCTGTTGAGGTAGTATGGGCTGAGATTAGAAACAGGAGAGGAGAGGTCACCCTGTTGGGAGTCTTTTACAGACCTCCTAATAGTTCTAGAGAGGTTGAGGAAAGGATTGCGAAGTCAATTCTGATTAGGAGTGAAAGTAGTAGGGTAATTGTGATGGGGGACTTTAACTTTGCTAATATTGATTGGAATAGCTATAGCTCTAGCTCGTTAGAGGGGTCAGTTTTCGTACAAAGTGTGCAGGAAGGTTTTTTGACTCAGTATGTAGATAGGCCAACTAGAGGTGAGGCTACATTGGATTTGGTGCTGGGCAATGAGCCAGACCAGGTGTTAGGCTTGGAAGTTAGTGAACATTTTGGTGATAGTGACCACAATTCGGTTACGTTCACCTTAGTGATGGACAGGGATAGGCATGAAGCTGGGGGCTGTAGTTATAGCTGGGGGAAGGGTAATTATGAGGCCATCAGGAGAGAATTAGGGTGCATAGATTGGACTAGGAAACTACAGGGACTGGGAACATCTGGAATGTGGTGCTTATTCAAGGAGCAGCTGCTGCGAGTCCTTGATAAGTATGTCCCTGTCAGGCAGGGAGGAAATGGACGAGTAAGAGAGCCTTGGTGTACGAAAAGAGTTGATTTGCTGGTTAAGAAGAAAAAGGAGGCTTATGTCAGGATGAGGCTTGAAGGCTCAGGTAGTGCAATGGATAGCTATAGATTAGCTAGGAAGGAGGTAAAAAGTGAATTGAGGAGAGCTAAGAGGGGACACGAGAAGATGTTGGCTGATAGGATTAAGGAGAATCCTAAAGCTTTCTTTCGATATGTTAAGAATAGAAGATTGGTTAGGGCAAGATTAGGGCCAGTCATAGATAGCAGTGGGAAGTTGTGCGTGGAGCCTGAAGAGATTGGCGAGGCACTGAATAAATATTTCTCTTCGGTATTCACGCAGAGTGCTGGAAATGTAGCTGTGGAGAGCACTGAGGTACAGGGTTGCAAATTGGGGAGTATTGTAGTAGATAGGGAGGATGTGTTAGAAATTCTCGAGGGTTTGAAGTTGGATAAGTCCCCTGGGCCGGACGGGATTTACCCTAGGATTCTCTGGGAGGCAAGAGAGGAGATTGCAGAGCCTCTGGCTCTGATCTTCAGGTCCTCGTTGGTTACGGGTGTGGTTCCGGAGGACTGGAGGATGGCGAATGTGGTCCCATTGTTTAAGAAGGGGAAGAGAGACCTTCCTGGGAATTATAGGCCAGTGAGTCTTACTTCTGTGGTGGGCAAGGTATTGGAGAGAATTATTAGGGATAGGATTTATAGTTATTTAGAGAGAAATGAATTGATTGGGGATAGTCAGCATGGTTTCGTGAAGGGTAGGTCATGCCTTACTAACCTCATTGAGTTTTTTGAGAAAGTGACCAGAGAGGTGGATGGGGGTAAGGCGGTTGATGTAGTATATATGGACTTTAGTAAGGCTTTTGATAAGTGGCCCATGGAAGACTTCTACAGAAAATGCAGATGTGTGGAATAGAGGGTGATTTAGCAAATTGGATTAGAAATTGGCTGGCAGATAGAAGACAGAGGGTGGTGGTTGATGGGAGATATTCATCGTGGAGTTCGGTGACGAGTGGTGTGCCTCAGGGGTCTGTTTTGGGGCCCCTGCTGTTTGTAATTTTTATAAATGATCTGGATGAGGGTATTGAGGGATGGATCAGTAAATTTGCAGATGATACTAAAGTTGGTGGTGTGGTAGATAGTGAAGAGGGGTGTTTTAGTTTACAGAGTGACTTGGACAAGTTGCAGAGCTGGGCCGAGAGGTGGCAAATGGAGTTTAATGTGGAAAAGTGTGAGGTAATGCACTTTGGCAGGAACAATAAATGTGTAGAGTATAGGGCTAATGGTAGGGCTCTTAATAGTGTTGAGGAACAGAAGGATCTTGGTGTATGTGTCAATAGATCCCTGAAAGTAGGCAGTCAAGTGGATAAAGTTGTTAAGAAGGCATATGGAGTCTTAGCTTTTATTGGTAGGGGGATTGAATTTAGGAGCCGCAGCATCATGTTGCAGCTGTACAAAACTCTAGTGCGGCCGCACTTGGAGTATTGTGTGCAGTTCTGGTCGCCACATTATAAGAAAGATGTGGAGGCATTGGAGAGGGTACAGAGGAGGTTTACCAGGATGTTGCCTGGTATGGAGGGCAGGTCCTATGAAGAGAGGTTGAAGGATTTGAGGTTGTTTTCGTTAGAAAGGAGGCGGCTAAGGGGGGATCTTATTGAAACATATAAGATAATTAGAGGTTTGGATAGGGTGGACAGTGATAGCCTTTTTCCTAGGATGGAGAAAGCTAGCACGAGGGGACACAACTTTAAATTAAGGGGTATGAGTTATAGGACGGATATCAGAGGTAGGTTCTTTACTCAAAGAGTGATTAGGGAGTGGAATGCCCTGCCTGCAGCTGTTGTAGATGCGCCAAGTTTGGTGGCGTTTAAGAGGTTAGTTGATAAGTATATGGATGAGAAGGGAATGGTTTAGTTAGGAGGGGCATTGCTTTTTATTTTGGTCGGCACAACATCGAAGGCCGAAGGGCCTGTTCTGTGCTGTATTGTTCTATGTTCTATGTTCTATGTACCCAGATGCCTCTTAAATGTTGCTAATGTGCCTGCTTCCATCACCTCCTCTGGCAGACTGCAAGAATTATAAAAGGTTGTGAATGTAGCCCAATCCATCTCACAAACCAGCCTCCCATCCATTGACTCTGTCCACACTTACTGCTGCCTCAGCAAAGCAGCCGGCATCATCAAGGACCCCAACATTGCTTTTAATAGCCATCACTACATTCTTAATTCCAGATTTCTTTTCATTGAATTCAAATTCCACCATCTGCTGTGGTGGAATTCAAACCCAAATCCCCAGATGTTAGCTGAGCTTCTAGATTTTCCTTAAACAAAATATTTTGAGCAAGCTTCTGATGTTTAAAATGTTTAACTGGATTCCACTGGGAAAGTTACCCGGTACCACCTCTCCTTGTGAGCTGGAAGACTATCTATTTAACACACTCCATCACACTTTCATTTAGCATTTGAAGAAATGGACATTTTTTTTTCTGCAATGTATTTTTCACCAATATGAGGAAGAATTACATTTCCCCAAACCTGATTCTGATTCTGGAGGCCTGTGACTAGTGGAGTGCCGCAGGGATCGGTGTTGGGTCCATTGTTGTTTGTCATCAATATCAATGATCTGAATGATAATGTGGTAAATTAGATCAGCAAATTTGCTGATGATACAAAGATTGGAGGTGTAGTGGACAGTGAGGAAGATTTTCAAAGCTTGTAGATGGATTTGGACCAACTAGAAAAATGGGCTGAAAAATGGCAGACCGAGGTTAATGCAGACAAGTGTGAGGTATTGCACTTTGAAGGACAAACCAAAATACATACAAGGTAAATGGTAGGACACTGAAAAGTGCAGTAGAACAGAGGGATCTGGGAATACAGATACAGAATTCCCTAAAAGTGGCGTCATAGGTGGATAGGGTCATAAAGAATGCTTTTGGTACACTGGTCTTTATAAATCAAAGTATTGAGTATAAGAATTGGAATGTTACGGTGAGGTTGTATAACGCATTGGTGGGGCTGAATTTAGAGTATTGTGTGCAATTTTGGTCACCTAATTACAGGAAGGATATTAATAAGGTTGAAAGAGTGCAGAGAAAGTTTACAAGGACATTGCTGGGACTTGAGAAGCTGAGTTACAGAGAGAGATTGAATAAGTTAGGACTTTATTCCCTGGGGTGTAGAAGAATGAGGGGAGATTTGATAGAGGTGTATAAGATTTTGATGGGTATCGATAGAGTGAATGCAAGCAGGCTTTTTCCACAAGGCTAGGGGAGAAAAAACCAGAGGGCGTGGGTTAAGGATGAAAGGAGAAAAGCTTAAAGGGAATATTAGAGAGGAGCTTCTTCACACAGAGAGTGGTGGGAGTGTGGAATGAGCTGCTAATTGAAGTGGTAAATGCAGGGTCACTTTTAACATTTAAGAAAAACTTGGACAGGTTCATGGATGCGAGGGGTGTGGAGGGATATGGTCCAAGTGCAGGTCAGTGGGATTAGGCAGATAATGGTTCGGCACAGACAAGAAGGGCCAAAGGCCTGTTTCTGAGCTGTAATGTTCTACGGTTCTATTCTATGGAAATACAAATTGAAATGTAAATAAAAAGAGGAAGATGTTCTGGGGGAACTGGGAGCTAGACAGGACCAATGTCACACAAAGATAGGAAACGGGAGTAGACCACATCGTGCATCAAGACTGCTTTAAGCTTCAATCCCATCATGGTTAACTTTAGGCTTCAATTTCACTTTTCTGCCCACTCTCCATATTCCAAAAATCTGTCTAATCCTGACTTAAATTCATTAATCAATGGAGAACCTGAATCTCCCTGGGCTCCAGAATTCTAAACCTTCTTATACGTGAAGTAGTTTCTTCTCATCTCAGTCCCTAAGTGATCCCTTATCCTGAAACTGTGCCCCTGTGTTTTAGATTCTCCAATCAGCAGAAACAATACATCAGGATCCACTCTATCAACCCCCTTCAGAAACTTGTGTGTTTAATCAGATCACCTCTCATTCTTCTCAACTCCAGAGAATATAAATGTAATTAACTCAGCCTGTCATCCCAACTGGATTTTTTTTAAAAATTCTGCTTTTCTATTCTTAGGAAGCAAGTGAATAACCTCTCATTTTGCCACATGTTTTTTTGCCCACTCATAATCTGCCTCTCCGCAGCCTCTTCACACCTTATATTTCCACCTAACTTTGAAACATCAGCAACTGTGATACTCAACAGTCTCTACATCCAAGTCATTAACACAGGTTGTAAATAGCTAAGGCTCCAGAACTGATCCTTGCAACACTCCAGTAGCAGAACCTGCCAATTTGGAAGGTGTCCCATTTTTGCTTCCTATCCATTAAGAACATATGAACAAGGAGCAGGAGTCAGCCATTCGGCCCCTCGAGCCTGCCCCGCCATTCAATAATATCATGGCTGATCTTTTTGTGGACTCAGCTCCACTTACCCTCCCGCTCACCATAATCCTTAATTCTTTTACTGTTTAAAAATTTATCTATCTTTGTCTTAAAAACATTCAATAAGGTAGCGTCAACTGCTTCACTGGACAGGGAATTCCACAGATTCACAACCCTTTGTGTGAAGAAGTTCCTCCTCAACTCAGTCCTAAATCTGCTCCCCCTTATTTTGAGGCTATGCCCCCTAGTTCTAGTTTCACCCACCAGTGGAAACAACTTCTCTGCTTCGATCTTATCTATTCCCTTTATAATCTTATATGTTTCTATACATTCTATTCCCTCATTCTTCTGAATTCCAATGAGTGTAGCCCCCAGTCTACTCAGTCTCTCCTCATAAACCAACCGTCTCAACTCCGGAATCAAACAGTCTTTGGTGCAGCACCTTGTCAAATGCCTCCTGGAAATCCAGATCCACCACATCCACAGGTTCCCCATAGAACAAAGAACAAAGAACAAAACAGCACGGGAAACAGGCCCTTCGGCCCAACGAGCCCACGCCGCCACCCCGATGTTCCCACCTCTACCCGCGATCCCAGTCTATGTTTATAGATCTATGGATTGAAAACCAAATTTGAAACAATTTAGGGAGAATTTGTTTTGCCAATTAGCCTAAGAGCACATCTTTGGGATGTGGGAGGAAACCGGAGCACCTGGAGAAAACCCACGAAGCACGGGGAGAATGTGCAAACTCCCACAGACACAGGCCCAAATCCATGTATCTGCACAGCACAGCGATAGTCACTGAGCTGTCGTGTTGCCCATCAAATGGTCCAGGTCAAGCGCACACTAACGACGTGAAGCACTAGGATACTCTCAAAAAAAATCCAAGAGCAGCCCTCTCACGACCCATCGCGTGTATGCCCCTCGTTAGACAACAAGGTGGACCAAAGCACCTGTAGGATAAAAACAAGTACATTAATATCATCATCTATTTACACACTTCCCAGGGACTCCCAAGGCTCATGATCCCTATTTTAAATCAGTTTTCTATACCCCTCCATTCCCATTCTGTTCATGTGCCCATCTAAGTATTTCTTAAATATCTCCAGAGTATCTGCCTCCACCACTTTACTTGGCAGCGCATTCCATACCCAAGTAAAGTGGTGGTATTTCTTCCTTGATGATAGATTCATGCATTTTCCCTACTACAGAAGTTAAGCTAACCTGCCTATAGTTACCTGCCTTTTGTCTACTGCCTTTTTTAAACAGTGGTGTTTTCCAATCTGTGGGAACCATCCCAGAATCCAGTGAATTTTGGTAAATTCCCACTAGTGCATTTGTTATTTCTCCCACCATCCCTTTTAGTATCCTGGGATGCATTTTATCAGGACCAGGAGACTTGTCTACCTTTAGCCCCATTAACTTGCCCAACACTATCTCTTCCGTGATAATGAGAGTTTCTAGGTTCTGACCAGCCATAGCCTTCCTGTCATTAATTTTTGGCATGTTATTTGTGTCTTCCACTGTGAAGATTGGCATAAAATACCTGTTCAATGCCTCAGCCATTTTCTCTTTCCAGTTGTTACATCCCTTTCTCATCCTCTAAAGGACCAATGTTTACTTTAACCACTCTTTTTCATTTTATATATTTGTAGAAACTTTTGCTATCTGTTTTTATATTCTGAGCTAGTTTATTGTCATAATGGATCTTACTTTTCTTTGTAGCTTTTTTTCATGGCTTTCTGTTGACCTTTAAAGATTTCCCAATCCTCTAGTTTCCCACTAGTCTTTGCTACTTTATATGCATTTTCTTTCAATTGGATATCCTCCTCTATTTCCTCAGATATCCATGGCTGATTATCTCTTTTTCCACAGTCCTTCCTTATCACTGATGTATATTTCTTGTGAGCACTGTGAAAGATTGCTTTGAAAATCCTCCACTGTTCCTCAATTGTCCCACCATAAAGTTAGTGTCAAGACCTCCCTCATCCTTTGTACACCCCTTTGTTTAAGCACAAGACTGGGATTGGATTTTACCTTCTCATACGCCATCTGTATTTTAAATTCAACCACACTGTGATCGATTCTTCCGAGAGGATCCCGAACTGTAAGATCATTAATTATTCCTGTCTCATTACACAGTCCAACACCGGCATCTCCACATCATCATTACACAGGACCAGGTCTAGGATAGCTTGCTCTCTTGTCAGTTCCATTACATAGTGTTCAAGGAAGCTATCGCGGATACATTCTATGAACTCCTCCCCAAGGCTGCCTTGACCGATCTGGTTTGACCAATTGATATGTAGATTAAAATCCCCCATGATAATTGTTGTACCAGTTTTACACACATCAGTTATTTCTTTGTTTATTTCTCACCTCACAGTGATGTTATTATTTGATGGCCTATGGACTGCGCCTATCAAAGACTTTTTCTCCTTGTTATTTCTAATTTGCACCCAAATGGATTCAACCTTTTTTGTCCATAGAACCGATATCATCTCTCACTACCGCCCTGATATCATCCTTCAATATCAGAGGTCCACTGGCCTTTACCTTCCTGTCAATCCCTCCAAAAAAATCTGATACTCCTGGATATTTAACTCCCAGTCGTGACCATTCTGCAACCATATCTCTATTCTGACCACCAATTCATACTCCTTCACAATGATCTGTGCTGTCAATTCACTTACCTTGTTGCGAATGTAATGAGCATTCAGATAAAGTGCCTTCTTTTTGAATTCTAACACTTCCAATTGCTGGGTTCTCCTTTTTTTTAACTAACCTCTATTCAGATTATTTTATTATCCCCAACTCCAAGAACCCTTCCCTTGCCTATTAACCTTTTGCGTATTGAATGTCTCCACTGCCCTATTCAGACAGTGAGTTCCAGATCCCCAAAATCCTCTGGGTTAAAAGCATTTTCCTCATCTCTGTGATAATCTTCCAGACAATCATTTTAAATCCATGTCTGAGTCATGAGCCTCTCTACCAGTCAATTGTGGCTAATCAGCAACGAAGTGAATGGGACGTGGTGTTAAGAATGGGGGCAGATTCCAAGGGCAACTTCCGTGAACTGGTGCTGAGGCCAAATACAGAAAACCACAGCTCCATCTTCATCACATTAATCTTGGCTGAAATCTCACAAACGCAACCAAATTCAACTCTAATGGGGGTCCAGGTACTTAGCCAGGATGCCACAAACAGTCATCAAAGGGCTAATGGAACACTACCCTTTATATCTAGAGGAATAGAACAAAAAAATCAGAATATCAGGGGGTAGAAATTATATTTCATCTCTTACACACCTGGTTAGACCACACCTGGAATCACTATGAGCATTCTGGACAACACAGCTAAGCAAAAAATACTGCCGATTCTCAGCAGGACTGGCAGCAGATATAGAGAAAGAAACATAGTTAACAACATTTCAATGTTCAACTATTTCAGATAAATTCCAATGTTGATTCTGCAAGATGGTAAAATGCTGATCGAAAGACAAGATGCTGGGCCTCAAACTTACACCAAACCTGGATAGGGCCGTGAAGAAGGCCTATAGTGTGTTAGTGTTTATTAACAGGAGGTTTAAGAGCTGTGGGGTTATGCTGCAACTATACCGGATGTTGGTGAGACTGCATTTGGAATATTGTGTTCAGTTCTGGTCACCTCACTATAAGAAGGATGTGGAAGCATTGGCGAGAGTGCAGAGGATGCACTCCAGGCACCAGGATGCTGCCTGGTTTGGAGGGTAGGGGTTATGAGGAAAGGTTGAGGGAGCTGGGGCTTTTCTCTTTAGAGCAGAGGAGCATGAGAGGCGACTTAATAGAGGTTTATAAGATGATGAGGGGAATAGATAGAGTGGACGTGCAGAGACTATTTCCTCGGGTGAATGTAGCTGTTACTAGGGGATATAACTATAAGGTTCATGGTGGGAGATATAGGAGGGATGTCCGAGGTAGATTCTTCACTCAGAGAGTGGTTGGGGTGTGGAATGCACTGCCTGCTGTGATAGTGGAGTTGGACACTTTAGGAACTTTCAAGCGGTTATTGGATAGGCACATGGAGCTCACCAGAATGATAGAGAGTGGGATAGTTTGATCTTGGGATTGGACATAGCTCAGCACAACATTGAGGGCCGAAGGGCCTGTACTGTGCTGTAATGTTCCATGTTCTATGTTCTCACTGTAAAACTGCAAGAGGCAAAGGGGAGAACAGGTTAGAGTGCAAAGGGAGAGATCAGGAAATGGGCCATGTGAAGGTGAAAATTGGTTGAAATATTCCAGAGCAGGAAGTGGTCCTGGTAAGAGTAAGTGCACTGGAAAAAGAGGGGAGTGAGTTGCATTGAACTGGAGCAAAGAATGTTCCATGTATCCTCCAAATAAGTTATACAAACGAGAGCAGTATTTTCTGGAATTTAACTGGTTATTGGAATGAAAGTTTAGAACATAGAACATAGAACATAGAACACTACAGCACAAACAGGCCCTTCGGCCCACAAGTTGTGCCGAACACATCAAAACCTACCCAGCCATAGACCTATCTATAACCCCCAATCCCATTGGATCCCATATACTCATCCAGAAGTCTTTTAAAAGACCCCAGCGAGTTCGCCTCGACCACCACCGACGGCAGCCGATTCCATTCACTCACCACCCTCTGAGTGAAAAACTTTCCCCTAGCATCCCCTCTGTACTTGCTTCCCTGCACCTTAAATCTGTGCCCTCTCGTCGCGACCATTTCAGCCCTGGGAAATAGTCTCTGAGAGTCCACCCTATCTATTCCTCTCAACATCTTGTAAACCTCTATCAGGTCGCCTCTCAACCTTCGTCTCTCCAGGGAGAACAGTCCCAGCTCCCTCAACCTGTCTTCATAAGGCATGCCTCCCAATCCAGGCAACATCCTTGTAAATCTCCTCTGCACCCTTTCAATAGCTTCCACGTCCTTCCTATAGTGAGGCGACCAGAACTGCGCACAGTACTCCAAGTGTGGTCTGACAAGGGTCCTATAAAGCTGCAGCATTACCTCCTGACTCCTGAACTCAATCCCTCGATGAATGAAGGCCAGTACACCGTAAGCTTTCTTAACCACATCCTCCACCTGGGAGGCCGATTTGAGAGTCTTATGGACCCGGACCCCAAGATCCCTCTGCTCTTCCACACAGCTAAGACTCCTACCTTTGATAGTGTACTCATTCATCCCGTTGGATCTGCCAAAATGGACCACAACACATTTATCCGCGTTGAAGTCCATCTGCCACTTCTCCGCCCAGTCTTGCATCCTGTCGATGTCATGCTGCAACTTCTGACATCCCTCCAGACCATCCACAACACCACCGACCTTCGTGTCATCGGCGAACTTACTCACCCATCCCTCCACTTCCTCATCCAGGTCATTTATGAAAATGACAAACAGCAAGGGTCCTAGAACAGATCCCTGGGGCACTCCACTGGTGACCGACCTCCATGCAGAAAAAGAGCCATCCACAACCACCCTCTGCCTTCTGCAGGCAAGCCAGTTCTGGATCCACAAAGCCAAAGCCCCTTGGATCCCATGGCCTCTCACCTTCTCAAGAAGTCTTGCATGTGGGACCTTGTCAAATGCCTTGCTGAAGTCCATGTACACCACGTCCACTGCTCTTCCTTCGTCAATGTGTTCAGTCACATTTTCGAAGAACTCAATTAAGCTCGTAAGGCACGACCTGCCTTTTACAAAACCATGCTGACTATTTCTAATCAACCTAAACTTCTCCAAATGCTCGTAAATCTTGTCCCTCAGAAGCCTCTCCATCAGCTTACCAACCACTGAGGTCAGACTCACCGGTCGGTAATTTCCAGGACTATCCCTGTTCCCTTTCTTGAAAATAGGGACCACATCCGCAATCCTCCAATCCTCCGGAACCTCTCCCGTCTCCATCGACGACGCAAAGATCATCGCCAGGGGCTCTGCAATGACATCCCTCACCTCCCACAATAACCTGGGGTACATCCCATCTGGTCCCGGAGACTTGTCTATCTTGATAGCATTTAAAAGTTCTAACACATCCGCTTCCTTAATATCTACATACTCAATCTTTTCAGTCTGCCGCAAACTTGTAGTGCATCCTCCCAGATCACTTTCCACCGTGAATACTGAGGCAAAGTACTCATTAAGCACCTCTGCCATTTCTTCCGGTTCCATACAGACTTTTCCCCCTTCACCTTTTATAGGTCCTATCCCTTCTCTTCTCATCCTTTTACTTTTCACATATTTGTAGAAGGCCTTGGGATTCTCCTTAATCCTACCAGCCAAGGCCTTCTCATGACCCCTTCTGGCTCTCCTAATTTCCTTTTTAAGCTCTCTTCTATAAGCCTTATACTCTCTAGATCCCCAACATCTCCTAGCTCTTTGAACCTTTTATACACCTTTCTTTTCTTCCTATGTTCACCACAGCCTTCGTGCACCACGGTTCCCGCGTCCTACCAAAACCTCCTTGTCTCACCGGAACGTTGTCGTGCAGAGCTCCAGACAAGCATTCCTTGAATATCTGCCACTTTCCTTCTGTGCTTTTCCCCAAGAACACCACCTTCCAGTTTATTCGCCCCAACATAGAACATAGAACATAAAACATAGAACACTACAGCACAGAACAGGCCCTTCGGCCTTCGATGTTGCGCCGACCAATATAAAAAGCAATGCCCCTCCAAACTAAACCATTCCCTTCTCTGCCATATACCTATCAACTAACCTCTTAAACGCCACCAAACTTGGCGCATCTACAACTGCTGCAGGCAGGGCATTCCACTCCCTAATCACTCTTTGAGTAAAGAACCTACCTCTGATATCCGTCCTATAACTCATACCCCTTAATTTAAAGCTGTGTCCCCTAGTGCTAGCTTTCTCCATCTTAGGAAAAAGGCTATCACTGTCCACCCTATCTAAACCTCTAATCATCTTATATGTTTCGATAAGGTCCCCTCTTAGACGCCTCCTTTCTAACGAAAACAACCTCAAATCTCTCAGCCTCTCTTCATAAGACCTGCCCTCCATACCAGGCAACATCCTGGTAAACTCCTCTGTACCCTCTCCAATGCCTCCACATCTTTCTTATAATGCGGGGACCAGAACTGCACACAATACTCCAAGTGCGGCCGCACTAGAGTTTTGTACAGTTGCAACATGACGTTGCGGCTTCAAAATTCAATCCCCCTACCAATAAAAGTTAAGACTCCATATGCCTTCTTAACAACCTTCTCGACTTGACTGCCTACTTTCAGGGGTCTATGCACATACACACCAAGATCCCTCTGTTCATCTAGACTACTAAGAATCCTACCATTTGCCCTATACTCTACACATTTATTATTTCTGCCCTAGTGCATTACCTCACACTTTTCCACATTAAACTCCATTTGCCACCTCTCGGCCCAGCTCTGCAACTTCTCCAAGTCCCTCTGCAAACTATAACACCCCTCTTCACTATCTACCACTCCACCGACTTTAGTGTCATCTGCAAATTTACTAATCCATCCTTCAATACCTCATCCAGATCATTTATAAAAATTACAAACAGCAGGGGCCCCAAAACAGACCCATGAGGTACACCACTTGTCACCGAACTCCAAGATGAATATCTCCCATCAACCACCACCCTCTGTCTTCTATCTGCTAGCCAATTCCTAACCCAATTAGCTAAATCACCCTCTATCCCATACATCTGCATTTTCTGCAGAAGTCTTCCATGGGCCACCTTATCAAACGCCTTACTAAAGTCCATATATACCACATCAACCGCCTTACCCCCATCCACCTCTTTAGTCACTTTTTCAAAAAACTCAATGAGGTTAGTAAGGCACGACCTACCCTTCACAAAACCATGCTGACTATCCCCAATCAATTCATTTCTCTCTAAATAACTATAAATCCTATCCCTAATAATTCTCTCCAATACTTTGCCCACAAAAGAAGTAACATCTGCCTGATGTCTTCATATTTCCCCTTATTCCAGACAAACACCTTCCTAGCCTGCCTGATCCTATCCTTTTCCAATGCAAGGAGAAGGAGATAGAATTTGGGTAGACTTGGGTAGAGCAGGGACAGGAATGGATGTTGCAGGTTCCGGGGTACAAATGCTTTAGTCGGAGTAGAGAAGGAGGTAGAAGGGGGGGAGGAGTGGCGTTATGGCAAAGACTGTATCACGGTGATAGAAAAGAAGTTTGATGAGGACTTGTCTGTTGAGGTAGTATGGGCTGAGATTAGAAACAGGAGAGGAGAGGTCACCCTGTTGGGAGTCTTTTACAGACCTCCTAATAGTTCTAGAGAGGTTGAGGAAAGGATTGCAAAGTCAATTCTGATTAGGAGTGAAAGTAGTAGGGTAATTGTGATGGGGGACTTTAACTTTGCTAATATTGATTGGAATAGCTATAGCTCTAGCTCGTTAGAGGGGTCAGTTTTCGTACAGAGTGTGCAGGAAGGTTTTTTGACTCAGTATGTAGATAGGCCAACTAGAGGTGAGGCTACATTGGATTTGGTGCTGGGCAATGAGCCAGACCAGTGTTAGGCTTGGAAGTTAGTGAACATTTTGGTGATAGTGACCACAATTCGGTTACGTTCACCTTAGTGATGGACAGGGATAGGCATGAAGCTGGGGGCAGTAGTTATAGCTGGGGGAAGGGTAATTATGAGGCCATAAGGAGGGAAT
>JAGIQG010000026.1:42392946-42475994 GCA_024679065.1 Sphyrna mokarran
GTAGTATGGGCTGAGATTAGAAACAGGAGAGGAGAGGTCACCCTGTTGGGAGTCTTTTACAGACCTCCTAATAGTTCTAGAGAGGTTGAGGAAAGGATTGCGAAGTCAATTCTGATTAGGAGTGAAAGTAGTAGGGTAATTGTGATGGGGGACTTTAACTTTGCTAATATTGATTGGAATAGCTATAGCTCTAGCTCGTTAGAGGGGTCAGTTTTTCGTACAGAGTGTGCAGGAAGGTTTTTTGACTCAGTATGTAGATAGGCCAACTAGAGGTGAGGCTACATTGGATTTGGTGCTGGGCAATGAGCCAGACCAGGTGTTAGGCTTGGAAGTTAGTGAACATTTTGGTGATAGTGACCACAATTCGGTTACGTTCACCTTAGTGATGGACAGGGATAGGCATGAAGCTGGGGGCTGTAGTTATAGCTGGGGGAAGGGTAATTATGAGGCCATCAGGAGAGAATTAGGGTGCATAGATTGGACTAGGGAACTACAGGGACTGGGAACATCTGGAATGTGGTGCTTATTCAAGGAGCAGCTGCTGCGAGTCCTTGATAAGTATGTCCCTGTCAGGCAGGGAGGAAATGGACGAGTAAGAGAGCCTTGGTGTACGAAAAGAGTTGATTTGCTGGTTAAGAAGAAAAAGGAGGCTTATGTCAGGATGAGGCTTGAAGGCTCAGGTAGTGCAATGGATAGCTATAGATTAGCTAGGAAGGAGGTAAAAAGTGAATTGAGGAGAGCTAAGAGGGGACACGAGAAGATGTTGGCTGATAGGATTAAGGAGAATCCTAAAGCTTTCTTTCGATATGTTAAGAATAGAAGATTGGTTAGGGCAAGATTAGGGCCAGTCATAGACAGCAGTGGGAAGTTGTGCGTGGAGCCTGAAGAGATTGGTGAGGCACTGAATAAATATTTCTCTTCGGTATTCACGCAGAGTGCTGGAAATGTAGCTGTGGAGAGCACTGAGGTACAGGGTTGCAAATTGGGAAGTATTGTAGTAGATAGGGAGGATGTGTTAGAAATTCTCGAGGGTTTGAAGTTGGATAAGTCCCCTGGGCCGGACGGGATTTACCCTAGGATTCTCTGGGAGGCAAGAGAGGAGATTGCAGAGCCTCTGGCTCTGATCTTCAGGTCCTCGTTGGTTACGGGTGTGGTTCCGGAGGACTGGAGGATAGCGAATGTGGTCCCATTGTTTAAGAAGGGGAAGAGAGACCTTCCAGGGAATTATAGGCCAGTGAGTCTTACTTCTGTTGTGGGCAAGGTATTGGAGAGAATTATTAGGGATAGGATTTATAGTTATTTAGAGAGAAATGAATTGATTGGGGACAGTCAGCATGGTTTCGTGAAGGGTAGGTCATGCCTTACTAACCTCATTGAGTTTTTTGAGAAAGTGACCAGAGAGGTGGATGGGGGTAAGGCGGTTGATGTAGTATATATGGACTTTAGTAAGGCTTTTGATAAGGTGGCCCATGGAAGACTTCTACAGAAAATGCAGATGTGTGGAATAGAGGGTGATTTAGCTAATTGGATTAGGAATTGGCTGGCAGATAGAAGAAAGAGGGTGGTGGTTGATGGGAGATATTCATCGTGGAGTTCGGTGACGAGTGGTGTGCCTCAGGGGTCTGTTTTGGGGCCCCTGCTGTTTGTAATTTTTATAAATGATCTGGATGAGGGTATTGAGGGATGGATCAGTAAATTTGCAGATGATACTAAAGTTGGTGGTGTGGTAGATAGTGAAGAGGGGTGTTTTAGTTTACAGAGTGACTTGGACAAGTTGCAGAGCTGGGCCGAGAGGTGGCAAATGGAGTTTAATGTGGAAAAGTGTGAGGTAATGCACTTTGGCAGGAACAATAAATGTGTAGAGTATAGGGCTAATGGTAGGGCTCTTAATAGTGTTGAGGAACAGAAGGATCTTGGTGTATGTGTCAATAGATCCCTGAAAGTAGGCAGTCAAGTGGATAAAGTTGTTAAGAAGGCATATGGAGTCTTAGCTTTTATTGGTAGGGGGATTGAATTTAGGAGCCGCAGCATCATGTTGCAACTGTACAAAACTCTAGTGCGGCCGCACTTGGAGTATTGTGTGCAGTTCTGGTCCCCACATTATAAGAAAGATGTGGAGGCATTGGAGAGGGTACAGAGGAGGTTTACCAGGATGTTGCCTGGTATGGAGGGCAGGTCCTATGAAGAGAGGTTGAAGGATTTGAGGTTGTTTTCGTTAGAAAGGAGGCGGCTAAGAGGGGATCTTATTGAAGCATATAAGATGATTAGAGGTTTAGATAGGGTGGACAGTGATAGCCTTTTTCCTAGGATGGAGAATGATAGCACGAGGGGACACAGCTTTAAATTAAGGGGTATGAGTTATAGGACGGATATCAGAGGTAGGTTCTTTACTCAAAGAGTGATTAGGGAGTGGAATGCCCTGCCTGCAGCTGTTGTAGATGCGCCAAGTTTGGTGGCGTTTAAGAGGTTAATTGATAAGTATATGGAAGAGAGGGGAATGGTTTAGTTTGGAGGGGCATGGCTTTTTATTTTGGTCGGCACAACATCGAAGGCCGAAGGGCCTGTTCTGTGCTGTATTGTTCTATGTTCTATGTTCTATGTAATTATGATCTCCATCCCCAAGATGCTCTCCTACCGAGAGATCCATCACTTTCCTGGTTCATTAGCTAGTACCAGGTCCAGTACAGCCTCTCCTCTTGTAGGCTTGTCCACGTGCTGTGTCAGGAAACCCTCCTGAACACACCTAACAAACTCCTCCCCATCCAAACCCCTTACCCTTGGGATATTCCAGTCGATGTTTGGGAAATTGAAGTGTCCCATCACAACAACTCTGTTATTTCTACATCTCTCCAGTATCTCTCTGCTCTGTGTACACTGAATAGGACAATAGGGTTAAAGCAAAAATTAAAACCAGTTTTTTTCAAGATTGAAATTAGGAAACAATTTGACACACACAGGATGTTGGTAGATAATTCTTCAAACAATAATCGATGTTAGATCAGCCATGATCATATTGAATGGCAGAACAGGCTCAAGGGGCTGAATGGCCTAATCCTGCCCTCGTTTCTATCTTTCCATTATAAATCTAAGATGAATAACGAGTGTGTGAAGGAATATGAGGCAAGGACAGATCTGAGGCATTAGAACATAGAACATAGAACATAGAACATAGAACATAGAACATTACAGCACAGAACAGGCCCTTCGGCCTTCGATGTTGCGCCGACCAATATAAAAAGCAATGCCCCTCCAAACTAAACCATTCCCTTCTCTTCCATATACTTATCAACTAACCTCTTAAACGCCACCAAACTTGGCGCATCTACAACTGCTGCAGGCAGGGCATTCCACTCCCGAACCACCCTTTGGGTAAAGAACCTACCTCTGATATCCGTCCTATAACTATCACCCCTTAATTTAAAGCTGTGTCCCCTCGTGCTAGCTTTCTCCATCCTAGGAAAAAGGCTATCACTGTCCACCCTATCTAAACCTCTAATCATCTTATATGTTTCGATAAGGTCCCCTCTTAGCCGCCTCCTTTCTAACGAAAACAACCTCAAATCCCTCAGCCTCTCTTCATAAGACCTGCCCTCCATACCAGGCAACATCCTGGTAAACCTCCTCTGTACCCTCTCCAATGCCTCCACATCTTTCTTATAATGTGGGACCAGAACTGCACACAATACTCCAAGTGCGGCCGCACTAGAGTTTTGTACAGTTGCAACATGACGTTGCGGCTCCGAAATTCAATCCCCCTACCAATAAAAGCTAAGACTCCATATGCCTTCTTAACAACCTTCTCGACTTGACTGCCTACTTTCAGGGATCTATGCACATACACACCAAGATCCCTCTGTTCATCTAGACTACTAAGAATCCTACCATTTGCCCTATACTCTACACATTTATTATTTCTGCCATAGTGCATTACCTCACACTTTTCCACATTAAACTCCATTTGCCACCTCTCGGCCCAGCTCTGCAACTTGTCCAAGTCCCTCTGCAAACTATAACACCCCTCTTCACTATCTACCACTCCACTGACTTTAGTGTCATCTGCAAATTTACTAATCCATCCTTCAATACCCTCATCCAGATCATTTATAAAAATTACAAACAGCAGGGGCCCCAAAACAGACCCCTGAGGTACGCCACTTGTCACCGAACTCCAAGATGAATATCTCCCATCAACCACCACCCTCTGTCTTCTATCTGCTAGCCAATTCCTAACCCAATTAGCTAAATCACCCTCTATCCCATACATCTGCATTTTCTGCAGAAGTCTTCCATGGGCCACCTTATCAAACGCCTTACTAAAGTCCATATATACCACATCAACCGCCTTACCCCCATCCACCTCCTTAGTCACTTTTTCAAAAAACTCAATGAGGTTAGTAAGGCACGACCTACCCTTCACAAAACCATGCTGACTATCCCCAATCAATTCATTTCTCTCTAAATAACTATAAATCCTATCCCTAATAATTCTCTCCAATACTTTGCCCACAACAGAAGTAAGACTCACTGGCCTATAATTCCCTGGAAGGTCTCTCTTCCCCTTCTTGAACAACGGGACCACATTCGCTATCCTCCAGTCCTCCGGAACCACACCCGTAACCAACGACGACCTGAAGATCAGAGCCAGAGGCTCTGCAATCTCCTCTCTTGCCTCCCAGAGAATCCTAGGGTAAATCCCGTCCTGCCCAGGGGACTTATCCAACTTCAAACCCTCGAGAATATCTAGCACATCCTCCCTATCTAGTTCGATACCTTCCAGTTTGCTACCCTGTACCTCAGTGTTCTCCATAACTACATTTACATCACCCTGCGTGAATACCGAAGAGAAATATTTATTCAGTGCCTCACCAATCTCTTCAGGCTCCACGCACAACTTCCCACTGCTGTCTATGACTGGCCCTAATCTTGCCCTAACCAATCTTCTATTCTTAACATATCTAAAGAAAGCTTTAGGATTCTCCTTAATCCTATCAGCCAAAGTCTTCTCGTGTCCTCTCTTAGCTCTCCTCAATTCATTCTTTAGCTCCCTCCTGGCTAATCTATAGCTATCCATTGCACTAACCGAGCCATCAAGCCTCATCCTGACATAAGCCTCCTTTTTCCTTTTAACCAGCAAATCAACTTTTTTCGTACACCAAGGTTCTCTTACTCGACCATTTCCTCCTCGCCTGACAGGGACATACTTATCAAGGACTCGCAGCAGCTGCTCCTTGAATAAGCTCCACATTCCAGATGTTCCCAGTCCCTGTAGTTTCCTAGTCCAATCTATGCACCCTAATTCTCTCCTGATGGCCTCATAATTACCCTTCCCCCAGCTATAACTACTGCCCCCAGCTTCATGCCTATCCCTATCCATCACTAAGGTGAACGTAACCGAATTGTGGTCACTATCACCAAAATGTTCACTAACTTCCAAGCCTAACACCTGGTCTGGCTCATTGCCCAGCACCAAATCCAATGTAGCCTCACCTCTAGTTGGCCTATCTACATACTGAGTCAAAAAACCCTCCTGCACACTTTGTACGAAAACTGACCCCTCTAACGAGCTAGAGCTATAGCTATTCCAATCAATATTAGTAAAGTTAAAGTCCCCCATAACAATTACCCTATTACTTTCACTCCTGACCAGAATTGACTTTGCAATCCTTTCCTCTACCTCTCTAGAACTTTTAGGAGGTCTATAAAAGACTCCCAACAGGGTGACCTCTCCTTTCCTGTTTCTAATCTCAGCCCATACTACCTCAACAGACAAGTCCTCATCAAACTTCTTCTCTGTCACTGTGATACAGTCTTTGACTAATAATGCCACTCCTCCCCCCCTTCTACCTCCTTCTCTACTCCGACTAAAGCATTTGAACCCCGGAACCTGCAACATCCATTCTTGTCCCTGCTCTATCCAAGTCTCTGAAATGGCCAAAGACCAGCTGGTCTTTAGCTCAAAGACCAGCCCCGATCTGATTGAATGGCAGAAGAGAAATTTTCAGTGAAGCGTTCCTGCTCCTGTTCTGGTTTGGATTAGGAATCTTGATCGAGAAGGTCAGCCAACTGTCCCCTCACCAACTGAGTAGCTGCAGTACTCACACTGCCCGGGAACAGCAGACCAAAGATAGAATCTTCACAATCAGGTACTCGGACCCTCCCCACAGGGCAGGATAAAACTATTTAAGTTGAAACAAAATATGGCACCAGTTGGGGAGGACATTTACCAACACACCAGTGTTCCAACCATACAATCCTTTTCATCAGTAAATGTCTTATTGCATTGTTGGAAACATGGAACTCTCATAACCATTTATCGATTGATATAGAAGCATCAGGAAAATGTGTGATTTCTTTACAACTCCTGTGGTATTAAATTGCTTTTGTGAATGTTTGAAAAGGATTTAAGAGCTTGCATCAATTGTAGAGAAATCAGTTGTTATTTTCTCGAAGAAATATCGGTTCACATGATCTGGTGATCCTTGACCTCAAAGCAGCAGCAAGAAGAAGTGGAGATATGGATTGAGAAAGAACAGAAGTCACATTTACAAGAAGATGTGTGTAACAGAAACAGAATCACAGAAAATAGAGAAGGCCATTTGGCTCTTTGAGTTTCTCTCACCATTCAATATCTTCATGGCTAATTCTCTATCTCAACCATTCTCCCACATTCTTCCCATACCCCCGATGCCTTTATAGTCTAGAGTCTGGAGCACACCAGAATGATAGGAAATGGGATAGCTTGATCTTGGGTTTGGACATAATCTCCAGACTAGTATTTCCTTCTTAATCATATGCAGAGGCCTCCACAGTTTTCTGTGGTAGGGAATTCCACAGATTCACCACCATCAAAGTGAAGAAATTTCTCATCTCAGTCTTGAATGACCTACGTAATATTCTGAGACTGTGACCTCTTGTTCTAGAATTTCCAGCCAGAGGAAATAACATTCCTACATCCACACTGTCCAGCCCTGTCAGAATTTTATACATTTCAATGAGGTCCCCTCTCATTCTTCCAAACTCCAATAAGTACAGGCCCAAACTCTCCTCATACGATAATCCTGACACCTCGAGACTCAATCTGGTGAATCTTTGCTGCACTCCCCCTGTGGCAGGTATATCAGGCAGTGAGTTTCACCCTTCAGGTGAAAAAGATTTTCCCCACATCCCCGCTAAGGCCCTACCCGTTCCCTTCAATCTCTGCGCCCCTGGGCATTAATCCCTCCACTAAGGGGAAAATTTCCTCCTGACTATTCTAGGATCCTCATAACTTTATAATCACATCCTCCCTCAGCATCCTCTGCTCCAAGGAAAACAACCCCAGTCTATCAAAGGTCAGTGGAAGGTCTGGAGGGATGCCAAAAGTTGCAGCAGGACATAGACAGGATGCAAGACTGGGCGGAGAAGTGGCAGATGGACTTCAATGCGGATAAATGTGTAGTGGTCCATTTTGGCAGGAATAATGGGATGAAGGAGTACAATATAAGGGGTAGGAGTCTTAGCTGTGTTGTAGAGCAGAAGGATCTCGGGGTCCGGGTCCATAGGACTCTTAAATCAGCCTCGCGCTTGGAGGAAGTGGTCAAGAAGGCGTACTGGCCTTCATTAATTGAGGAATAGAGTTTAGGAGTCAGGAGGTAATGATGCAGCTCTATAATAGAACATAGAACACTACAGCACAGAACAGGCCCTTCAGCCTTCGATGTTGCGCCGACCAATATAAAAAGCAATGCCCCTCCAAACTAAACCATTCCCTTCTCTTCCATATACCTATCAACTAACCTCTTAAACGCCACCAAACTTGGCGCATCCACAAACTGCTGCAGGCAGGGCATTCCACTCCCGAACCACCCTTTGGGTAAAGAACCTACCTCTGATATCCGTCCTATAACTCATCACCCTTAATTTAAAGCTGTGGCCCCTCGTGCTAGCTTTCTCCATCCTAGGAAAAAGGCTATCACTGTCCACCCTATCTAAACCTCTAATCATCTTATATGTTTCGATTAGGTCCCCTCTTAAGCCGCCTCCTTTCTAACGAAAATAACCTCAAATCCCTCAGCCTCTCTTCATAAGACCTGCCCTCCATACCAGGCAACATCCTGGTAAACCTCCTCTGTACCCTCTCCAAGCCCTCCACATCTTTCTTATAATGTGGGGACCAGAACTGCCACCAATACTCCAAGTGCGGCCGACTAGAGTTTTGTACAGTTGCAACATGACGTTGCGGCTCCGAAATTCAATCCCCCTACCAATAAAAGCTAAGACTCCATATGCCTTCTTAACACCTTGTTATAAGACTCTTGTCAGACCCCAGTTGGAGTATTGTGCGCAGTTCTGGTCGCCTCATTATAGGAAGGATGTAGAGGCTATTGAGAGAGTTCAGAGGAGATTTACAAGGATGCTGCCTGGATTGGGAGGCAGGCCTTATGAAGATAGGTTGAGGGAGCTGGGACTCTTCTCACTGGAGAGACGTAGGTTGGGAGGCGACCTGATAGAGGTTTATAAAATGTTGAGAGGAATAGATAGGGTGGACTCTCAGAGACTATTTCCCCGAGCGGAAATGGTCAATACGAGAGGACACAGATTTAAGGTGCAGGGAAGCAAATACAAAGGAGATGTCAGGGGTAGGTTTTTCACTCAGAGGGTGGTGAGTGAATGGAACCGACTGCCGTCGGAGGTTGTTGAGGCAAACTCACTGGGGTCTTTTAAGAGACTTCTGGATGAGTATATGGAAAAGAATAGGATAGGGGGTTATAGATAGGTCTGTGGATTGGTAGATGTGATCGGCGCAACTCGTGGGCCGAAGGGCCTGTTTGTGCTGTATTGTTCTATGTTCTATCCAATCTCTCATCGTAACCAAAAGTCTTCAGCCCAGACCACATCCTGGTAAATCTCCAACACCCTTCCCAGTGCTTTCATATCTCTCCTGGAGTGTGGGTTTCAGATCTGTAGGCTGTACTCTAGCTGTGGACAAACCAACATTTTATGTAGTTCCAGCACAACATCCCAACTAAACTATATGCCTTGGCTAATGAAGGCAAGTTTACAACATGCCTTGTTATCCACTTTATTCTCCAGTCCTACTTTAAGGAACCAGTGTACATGCACACCAAGATCCCTTTGATCCTTGGTGCTTCCCAGGCTCCTGCATCACATATTCCCATCCAAACCCATCACTTCACACCTATCCAGATTGAATTCCACTTGCTCCTCATCAACCCATCTAACCAGTCCTCCTATAATCTAAATCTATCCTCCTCACTATTTACCATCCTACAAATTTCTATATTATCTGTAAACTTACTGATCAACCTCCCCTACATTCAAACCTGAATCATTTGTGTACTACAAACAAAAAGATTCCCAACGTTGATCCCGGGGGAACTCTACTGGACACAGGCTTCCAGTCAGAAAAATATTCTTCGATCATCACCTTCTGTTTCCTGCCACTCAGCCAATTCTGGATCCAATTTGCCAAATTTCCTTTAATTCCATGGGCTGTTATCTTCGGGCCAGTCACAAAAGCTTTCGGTCCAACCCAGACTGATTCTGCACTTAAAATTTCTGAGCCAGTAGCCTCTCTAAAAGCAAATTACTGCAAATGTAGGAACCTGAAGCCAAAGAGAAAATGCTGGAAAATCTCAGCATCTGTAAGGAGAGAAATGTCAGCTCTTTTCTCTCAAGATGTTGCCAGACCTGCTGAGATTTTCCAGAATTTTCTCTTTGGCATCTCATTTTTGCAGATTTCACCCTTCACTAAGCACATCACCCACCTCTCCTCTTTCCTAACTATCGAATACCCTTACATATTCAATTCTTAGATGAATTTATGGAAGGAGGGGTTTGCATTCCTGGGGTGTGGGGACTGATTCTGAGAAAGGTGGGACTTGGACAGGATGAACCCCAATAGGGCTGGGACCCATAACACTCACCAGATGCTCCTTCCAAGGCTACGGAAAGGTACAAGAGGATCACCTCACCGGACTCCAACTTTAGCCCCTAACTGCAGTCTAAATCCACATTCCAGCACTATTTTACAGCCTAGTTCTTTACTCAATTATGACTTGATTTATTACTGTCACATGTATTAACTTAGTTAAAAATTTTGTTGCTTGCACAGTATACAGACAAAACATATCATTCATGGAGTGCAGAATGTAGTGTTAGTCATAGCTAAGGTACAGAAAAATCAACTTAATGCAAGTTAAATCCATTCAAAAGTCTGACTGCAACAGGGAAGAAGCTGTTCTTGAGTTGTTGGCATGTGACTTTTCTTTTTCCCCCCCAAAGGAAAAAGATGGAAGAGAGAACATTCAGGGTGCATGAAATCCTTAATGATGCTGACTGCTTTGCCAAGGCAGTGGAAAGTGTAGACAATCAGTGGATGGGAGGCTGGTTTGTGTGATGGATTGGCTACATTCACCTTTTGAATTCCTTGCGGTCTTGGGCAGAGCAGGAGCCATACCAAGCTGTGTGATACAACCAGTAAGAATGCTTTCTATGGGGCATCTGTAAAAGTTGGTGAGAGTCATAGCTGACATGCCAAATTTCCTTAGTCTTTTGAGAAAGTAGAGGCATTGTTGGACTTTAATTACAGTATTGGCATTGTGGGGGGCGGGGAAAACCAAGACAGGTTGTTGATCTGGACACCTAAAAAGTTGAAGCTCTCGACCCTTTCTACTTTGTCTCCATTGATGTAACCAGAGGCAAGTTCTCCTTTACACTTTAAGTCGATGACAATTTCCATCCTTTAGTTGACATTGAGGGAGATTATTCTCACTGCACCTCTTTCTCTACCTCACTCCTGTACTCCAAATCTAACTTCTGCAATCCTGCTTAAGCCTTAATTAAATGATGGTTTGGCTGTGAAAAAAGTGTCAGGTGATTAGCAGGGTAAATAATGGGGTTACAGGCTTAGGGACTGGGTGGAATTGGCAGTGCAGGCTCAAAACTAAAATGATTCTATGTACTTCATAGAAATCAAAATTAAAAAAGGAAAAAGCTGAAAAGTGGCTTTGGCAAGGGTCAGTTCTGTGCTTCAATTCTGCCCGAGCTGGCCACAATTTAATGATTTAAATTTAAATAGAATAAAGAAGCTTCTGAAGAATCTGTGCCATCAAGATCAGTTATGAACCTAGTTTAGAACATAGAACATAGAACAATACAGCACAGAACAGGCCCTTCGGCCTTCGATGTTGTGCCGACCAAAATAAAAAGCAATGCCCCTCCTAACTAAACCATTCCCTTCTCATCCATATACTTATCAACTAACCTCTTAAACGCCACCAAACTTGGCGCATCTACAACAGCTGCAGGCAGGGCATTCCACTCCCTAATCACTCTTTGAGTAAAGAACCTACCTCTGATATCCGTCCTATAACTCATACCCCTTAATTTAAAGCTGTGTCCCCTCGTGCTAGCTTTCTCCATCCTAGGAAAAAGGCTATCACTGTCCACCCTATCTAAACCTCTAATCATCTTATATGCTTCAATAAGATCCCCCTTAGCCGCCTCCTTTCTAACGAAAACAACCTCAAATCCTTCAACCTCTCTTCATAGGACCTGCCCTCCATACCAGGCAACATCCTGGTAAACCTCCTCTGTACCCTCTCCAATGCCTCCACATCTTTCTTATAATGTGGCGACCAGAACTGCACACAATACTCCAAGTGCGGCCGCACTAGAGTTTTGTACAGCTGCAACATGATGCTGCGGCTCCTAAATTCAATCCCCCTACCAATAAAAGCTAAGACTCCATAAGCCTTCTTAACAACTTTATCCACTTGACTGCCTACTTTCAGGGATCTATTGACACATACACCAAGATCCTTCTGTTCCTCAACACTATTAAGAGCCCTACCATTAGCCCTATACTCTACACATTTATTGTTCCTGCCAAAGTGCATTACCTCACACTTTTCCACATTAAACTCCATTTGCCACCTCTCGGCCCAGCTCTGCAACTTGTCCAAGTC
Source organism: Sphyrna mokarran (assembly GCA_024679065.1). Classification (NCBI taxonomy): domain Eukaryota; kingdom Metazoa; phylum Chordata; class Chondrichthyes; order Carcharhiniformes; family Carcharhinidae; genus Sphyrna; species Sphyrna mokarran. The sequence goes on from JAGIQG010000026.1 coordinate 42,404,916, forward strand.
ACTCTGTAAACTAAAACACCCCTCTTCACTATCTACCACTCCACCAACTTTAGTATCATCTGCAAATTTACTGATCCATCCCTCAATACCCTCATCCAGATCATTTATAAAAATTACAAACAGCAGGGGCCCCAAAACAGACCCCTGAGGCACACCACTTGTCACCGAACTCCACGATGAATATCTCCCATCAACCACCACCCTCTGTCTTCTATCTGCCAGCCAATTCCTAATCCAATTAGCTAAATCACCCTCTATTCCACACATCTGCATTTTCTGTAGAAGTCTTCCATGGGCCACCTTATCAAACGCCTTACTAAAGTCCATATATACTACATCAACCGCCTTACCCCCATCCACCTCTTTGGTCACTTTCTCAAAAAACTCAATGAGGTTAGTAAGGCATGACCTACCCTTCACGAAACCATGCTGACTATCCCCAATCAATTCATTTCTCTCTAAATAACTATAAATCCTATCCCTAATAATTCTCTCCAATACCTTGCCCACCACAGAAGTAAGACTCACTGGCCTATAATTCCCAGGAAGGTCTCTCTTCCCCTTCTTAAACAATGGGACCACATTCGCCATCCTCCAGTCCTCCGGTTTAGGAAATTCTGCAAGTGTTCCCATTAATTGCCTTCGGGATACTTGGATGGAATAGAGTCACTGTTGCAAGTGACAAGCAGTAAAGCCATTGAGAGAAGTGAATAGGTTCCAGATGCCAAGTTTTGAAAATAGCCTACACATGGTGCCAAACCTATGCAGGGAGTGATACAAATGACTAATTTTATAACAACCTCTTATTTCATGTATTCCCCATGTGTGATTTATCATTCATACTAACAATGATTTGTCTGCTAATTAGACAAAAATTTGAATCTTGTTGATAATTTCTTCATTTAAGGGTCACTCATTAAATTGGTTATTTTAGTTTAGTGTTTACTAAATGAACAATGTGTTATACAGTGGGCTAAATTTATGTCTCAATTGGAAATTCAGAGCTCCCAATTTTATCAAGTTTGAGAATGAATTCACAGTTGCAATCACTCTTCAACTATTCTACTGAAGAAATTAAAATGCAAAGTATACAATAGGCAACTTGTTTTTGATATTTTGTAGAAATTACTCTGGGTTTTTTTGATGCAGAAAACTCTTTACCCATGGTAAAACAGCCAGCATAATTAAGGACCCCACACATTCTCTCCCACCTTTTCATCAGGAATGGATACAAAAGTCCAAGGTCATGGACCAACCAACTCAAGAACAGCTTCTGCTCTGCTGCCATCAGACTTTTGAATGGACTTACCCTGCGTTAAGTTGATCTTTCTCTACACCCTAGCTATGGTTAACACTATGTTCTGTACCTTGTCTGTATATTGTACAAGTATTTTTCACTGTGCCCCAATATATGACAATAAATCAAAATGTTACATTAACGCTCTGAAGGCTTTAGGTACAATTACAGACTGTGGGCAAACTCCATTCTATCCTCAAAGTTTTCTTGCTGTCTGGCACAGTGCTGCTGTTAACTGTTACAATTCAGCTCAAACTTCACGACTATCTACACTGCTCAAACTTCATGTTTAGCTATATAGCTGGATCAAAGTATTCAAAAGCTTGTTCAGTGGATCATTGAGTTAGTAGCTTTGTAGTTCCTGCATCTGTAATAAAACTGAAAGACAGGCAGAATGATTCATGAAATGCATTACTGCTTATAGCTGAAATAACATTGTGACCACTACATTTATTTGGTAATTTTGTGCTTGCCTGTTCCTCAGTAATAGGGAAGTTATTGTACTAACTATCACAACCCTTTGACTTGTTTGAGATGTGAAACAAATGGAAGGGACAGAAAGATCTATACTCTGACCCTAACGTGCAGCTGAATTCCAAACTAGGTCTTCAGATGGGAGGAAATGCAAAGTTTACTATGTAATAAAGAGAGATCAAAGACTAGTTTGACACACTCCAGTAACAGCTGATCTGTGAAACCTGTATTCATTTTGAAGTTAGGCTGAAACACTGACTGATGCTACTTAAGCAACCAGAAACATTGACATTGAATTGGCTTCAAAATAGCCAGCAAGCTGAGCATATATTGAGCGAGACAGTGTACTTTTGATACCAATGGATGGGAGGAGAGGAGAGAAAGGTCAAGGTATTTCATCATAAGAATATTATTTCTTTAGGTCAACTGGATTGGAATTTAAATGCAAGAAAAGTTAAAACAGAGAACTGTTTAAACAGAAACAGCAATGCAATTTCTTCCAACATGGGGCAGTTAAAATAAAGTCCTTAGTAGCTGTGATGATAGTTATAAATAGTAGACAAGCTGAAACATTTAGATAAAGAAACAGCAGACACAAAAAGGTCAGAAAATAAAGAATGAAGCAGTTTATTGAAGGTGCAAGTACTACATTGGCCAGAGCTGTTAATGGTTGTAAAAGAAAATTGCATAATCTGAAATGGTGGTACACTGAATGTATTCATACAGCTACAAATTCATTAGAAAATTATTTTAATCATCTCTTTGCATTACAAACAAACATTCTTCTCAATAAAAGAGGAATTGTTTTCTGAAAAACCCTTTTACATATGAAACCTGACAGCTGTTTTTTTTTTTAATCAAAATATACAAGACAATGCTTCCATATAAAAACCGGTTTTGTTCCCCTTAGCCTCTCTAGGTAAAAAAGTTATGAATATTTACACCTTTTTTTCAAACATTCTTTACAGCTGAAAAGAGGGAATATTTCTTTAAAGAAATCAAGGACAAAAATAGAGGTGGAGTTGTATCCATGTTTGAAAACTGCATACTTTATGTAGGCAGCACCTCCAACAGTTTTAAAGGAACACAGATTGAATCCAGCAGTGAATCCCCTAAATATACAACTACCACTCTAGGTGCATAACGCATTACAATCACCACATTTGAGGGCTTGAAGAGGAATAGCAAAATGTGAAGAACTAAGACTTCAGAAGGCACAACAACTTTGGTCCATGAAACCCTGAAAAAAACCTAAAAAATCCATTAAGCAGTTGACTTGCATCAATCTGAACATTCTGCTCTTAAAGTAAACTATTGCTCATTAATTAGTTTAGGCACAAGATCACTAACATGGTCATTAATGAGCACTCATACACAAGATCAGTCAGAAGTGTACAAATATTCATTTATGACTCCAGCATTTAGCCCAAACTATGGAATGTTTGGGAAGTGGATCTGAAGTATTTTCTTATCACTATTTAAGGGAACGTGTTACATTTGGACAGTAGGGAAACCATGAATTATCAACAAATAATATTTGATTTAATCCAAGTGTCAACTGCTTTCAGAGTGGATGTCAAATGTATCAGATGGTTTTAAAAAGGTGTCAAGACTTGGTACAGTCTAGAAGGGCTTAAAAACTAAAAAGCCCATTCTAGCAATGTTAATTTGCTAGGCTACACAAAATGGAAGTGTCTTATCTGTCCAAAAGTAAGGAAACTGTAATAAAGGTGACTAGTTACAAGGGCTGCTACGGCAATATCGACAAATTCATCCCTACAGGCCTGTAATTACACAGATTAGACTGAAAGCCAAATCTGTAAATAATGCGAAATAGTAAAAACCTTGCAGGTAGCTTCAGAACTGGTTGTTCATTAGACCATTCGACTACCCAGCTCTCTGTTTCAGTCAGCAAATGGAACACTATCGCACACTATCATCTTCCACAAAAGGCACCATTTTCCTCCCGTGTTCCTGCTAATTAATCTGCTGAATCATACTCAAAAGGAAACTCTGGTAACAGGTTAAGAGTTTGATTGTACTCGTAACTAATGACTTTACGGCATTAAGTGCATCAACACAATACTTGTACATGGGCCCCAATATCCAAAGAATTACAAGTAGTCAAATCACAATAACCTTGTAAATGGACAGAAGCTTCATCAAATACTATACTGAGCACTTAATACTGTAGGAACCTCTTTGTCAATGCTGTACTCATGCATAAGGGAACAAGGCAGGGTAAAAATGGAATGAGATACTAGGTGGCAAAAAGACAGACCAATAGGACAAATCTGCTCTCATTTGACCCTAGAAGGAATATACAAATCAAAAAGCAAAAATAAAACAAAAGCAAATTACCAAGACAGCATAAAAACATAACTGCACACCATGTCAGAATTTCAGCGGATACATTAATAAAAATCAATAAAAGGTGACAGGGCATACAGCAGGACACTGACATCATGTCAATCTCACTTAGGTGTACAGAGCAGAAATTTCAGCTCAAAAAACTAAAATCATACTAAACAAAATACAGGTAAAAAATGCACATTCTATGGACTAAGATAATAAAACACCCAACTATAAAATACATACAAGATATTGAATATAGAGGCAACAAGCCTAGGCCATTTCAAATTGGGACTGTTCCTGGTTACCAGACAACTGTATTTTCTTTTGTAAAGAGGAGGATAAAATAATAGTAGCCTACTCCTGAGGATATTCCAAGTTGCTTATTAGGACCAGAATTCTTCTGGACAGAGACTGAATAAGTTCATATTTCATTACAAATGACACCTGCAGACTAGGCCTGGAGATGTGTGGAGAAATGGACAAAATAACTGCCCACTCCTACAAAAAGCAATGCATTTATATCCATACAATTAACTAGCTGTGCACCATCTTGATTCAGAGGTATCAAATACAACTAGCACACTGATGGAAAGTTGTTTTTTTTAAAAAAAATATAACCCTACTAAGGTGACAACTAGCCAGCTGAAATTAAAGACTGGTGCATCGCAATATACGAGCTCTGAAGCTGCAGCAACCTTCATATCTACACTGCTTCAATCAGTTAAATGAATATTCAACAGCATTGTTCTGCACTGGCTGAAAAAAATACAGATTAATGGCAAAGCCACCAGGCAGTTGATGGTAAATAATTACTTATTCCCAAATGATGGGAAGAGTGAGAAAAAAGGCAAAAGGGATGGGGGGTTAGGAACAAATTTTGATGCCCAGAAAGCTTGCTACCCAAGAGTGTGGTACAATATCCAAGATTAGATGGCTAAAACTGCAAATCAGCATCTTGGATGAAATAGTCACGGCTACAACATGCCAATTCTCTGCCTCTTCCCTGCTTCCTCCAACACCCTCCTGCAATTTGGGTAAGGAACAACATTAATGAGCAAACAAGCAGCAAAACATTGCTTGAAGCAAACTGTAAAGCACATAACCAGAAACAGACTTACAATTTATAAAATGGCCCTTGTTTCATTATAAAGACATAAGGCACAGGATAATCATTTAAATGAAAGTAGAGCATATGCTTAAATTATCCACACTTCTGTATTATAGTGGTATGGATACCCAAAGATGAAAAAAAGACTTAAAAGGTTTATTAATACACAACCTGATTATAGATGCACAGGTTAGGTGATCCAAGAGAAGTATTTGCAACCTGTAAACCTTTAGAAGAATTTCAAATGCTGAATTGAGAACAACACTTGCCCAAGCCAATCTGTGATAAACAGATTGAAACTGACAGCATTGCTACCATAAAACAGGATGTCATTGCAGTAAACTTCAAAAAGTTTGTTTTTTTTAAGAAAGAACTGTGGTCACTTTTGGGTAATTTCAGCTATGTAGCTGCTTTGAGGTCTAGTGGTGTCTCTAAGATAATCATTGTGCCCATAGGCTAGACAAGACTCCATAAAAACAGTTGGAATCCATGTCAGAGCCTTAAATGGTTGACTTGGAGAAGGAAACCCTGAGGTGGTGGTTTTCTCCGAGGTCATGATTATGAAGATCGATGAGAGCCTGGATTGCTTCTTCCACTGAGCTCATCTGGATGAGAGCCATTTTGCGATCCTTCCTAGAATTACAAGGAGAGATTTTACTAAAAAACTGAGCAGACCTCCCTGCTGAACATCAATGGGTCAACAGCTTCAGAAATAGGAATTGGATCAGAAAATGAAACTCACTGAAAGAACTTGAATGCTTTGACCATGCCAGTTGTGCTTGAGAACAGCAATTTCAGATCCTCTTCAGTAATAGAAGGTCTGGAATAAAAGATTATGGTTACATCCAGGAGGTGACCTAGATCATCAGTTCATTCTGTTCAACATGGCATCCAGCCCTCCAAACCTGCACTGAGCACGCAGTTCCAATGGAAGTAAAATGCCCTACCCTTCCGGGGTCTATATCTCTCTAATTCAATAAATCCAAGCTTATTCAGTAAAATTGTAAAATGTTCACCACTTACGGAATATTGGAGAGATGGAGCGTGGCAGAAGGAGGAAAGATGTTCTGGAAATTTTTCGACCCTGGTTTCTTAAAGCGATGAAGCGGTGAGCTACTATAGTCCTTGGTCAGGCCTTGGTCCTCCTGGCCCTCACGAGGAAGCTGCACTGTCTGGTGCTTGGACATGGTCACACGCATTGCCTTTCCATGAAGCCTCTGACCGTTCAGATGGCTCATAGCTAGAGAAAATGCAGGAGTTGATTTTTGAAGTAACACGAATACAACTGGCAGTATTACAGAAGATAAAACAAATTCAAGGCAACTGACAAAAAGATTAAATATGCCACCAGTTGAATACCTGAAACAAATCTAGTTTGGCTGCTATATTCCAATCCAATTTGTTTTTTTTGGGAGGGGAGTGGGTGTGAGGAAAGAGGAAAAAGTTACAACCAACCATTTAAACACTTCCTATAACAAAGCACTGCACAGGAGCTTTATAAAACAAAAGCTGATAAAACAGGCCACACAATGACCCAAAACCTTGGCCAAATAGATAGGCTTTAAAGTTTAAAGCAAGATGAGAAATGTAGAGGCACATAATTCCAGAACTTAATGCCTAGGCAGCTTAAGTCACAGCTACCAATGGTGGACTGATTACAATCAAACGTGCACAAGTCTAGAATTAGGTGAGCAGCGGAGGATTGGGGGAAACAAAGGCAGATAAGAACCTGGGATTTATGAAGAACAGATTATGCAAAATCAGACAGTTATAAAGCAACATATATAAAGCATTGGCTTGACTTCAGTTTAAATACTGTGCCCAATTCTGGCCATGTCAGTTTAGGAAGGATGTGAAATATTGAAGATGCTGCAGAACTAGCAATAAAAGACATGTAGAAAGAGGGAAACTGGGTTTGTTCTCCTTAGAGAATGTTAAGATTTAAACAAATTCTCAACATGAGGGGTCTGGTCCAAAAAAACATTTAACCACAGGACACAGATTTTACTGGCAAAAGAGCCAAAAAAGGATGAGAAAAAAGGTTTTGCTTTTAAAATTACATCACATGGTTAGGATTTGCAATATATTATTTGAATGAGATGGTAATGGGGAATTAGATAAGCATTTGAAGACTAAACAATTGCAAGGCTACAGGGCAGGAGTGGAAATGGCAGAGTTGCTTTTGCTGAAAGTTGCTGATCATGTTAAACAATTAGGAAAGGAGCAGGGAAGCAGAGTACGGATAATGGTTGACAGCACAAACAACCTCTCCTGAACCAGTTAATTTTAAAATCAAACATGCAAGACAATGCAGTTAACATCACCAAACATAAACACCTTTTCTCAAAGACCAAGTGCCAGGCCTTTCTCATGAAGACCTACCTAGTTGAGCTTGGGTACAGTCAAACATTTGTACCAAGGCATTTTCTTTCTTGTTGAAAAGTATCTTTACACGCTGCACATCACCATACACGCCTTAACAGAAGATACAGAAAGTTAACAGGTGCTATCTATTCAATACCATTAGCCAATATGCAACCCAATCACAACCAAAAGTTTCAAAAATCATGTATCCATTTTCTCCTAGTTAGCAAAATTCAGAATTAGGATGCTATGAAAATCATAGCACTCAGGAGAATGAAATTCAGTGTCAGACTAAATTAAAAGCCAAAGAAATTACTGAGGTCATCTATACAAGTTTAAAGATTTACAAAGGCATGCAAAGCACCCAAACATGCATTACTGAGCTATGTATGCAAATCAAAGCATCAAACTAATGCCAAATTATAGTTGAACTGAAATTATGCATTGAAATAGCAAACTGCAAACTTCAAATATAAAGCTTTCAACAAGAAATAATAAAAACAGATAATAAGTGCTAACGATAACATACCGAAAAGAATAAAGAGGCATTGGGGCGTAACTCTCTTTAGAAGGACAGCAGAGCAAGGCAGCGGAAGACAGGAAGAGGAAAGGAATCGAGGGAGAACGAAGATGGAACGAATCATCCACAACGAAGGGTGGTTCCCACAGAATGGTGAATTGGTTCATGGATCATGGTTCAAGATGGTTAATTGAGGGGCAGGTTGGTCCGAAGAGCATTGTTGAAGCACAGGAAGCATGGGGACCGTGCAGTCAGTTCACAAAGGAATCCGCATCAAGTTTGGGAAGGGAGAAAGGGATGGGGAAGGGTAGGAAAGAAAAAAGTAGCATAAAACAGGTCAGTATACATGAGAAATATGTAGAGTTCCATCTGGTTGATCAATGCATTCTCTTCCATTATTTCACAAAATTAAAAGCTGTATGACTTCACCTAAGGGGAATACATGCTAAAGGAAAGGGAGTAAAACGTACAGAGATTAAAAAGAGACTGTATCCTTTAACTTCTCAAAGGCTGCAGATTAAAACCATCTCAAAATCTGAAGTGTGCACAAGGTTCAGCACCTCAAACCACATTCAAATCCAGCAACTACTTTATTTAAACCAAAACAGTTAAGAGTTAGCACCTTAACACTGGATTCAAACAGTCAAGATTCTTTTATTTCTGCACAGCATAGATTTCAAATATTTAGATACTTCTAAATACAATCAAGATAATCTGTTGATTCAGCTAGACTTCTCATTCTGAAGTTGAATTGAATTCCAGCTATTACTATTTTATCCCAAAACATCCACTCCAGCAAACATCTATTTACAAGTTAATGCTCTAAGCATTCAACAGGGTCATTTTGCAGATTATTGTTGAAGGTTCTTTAAAAGTCCCAACAACCTTGGAGTTGGCAAGTGATGCAAGTCTCAAAATATAAAACATGAAACAGACTATTGCACAGACATGCATAATAACGCATCTAAGTATTACAGCACAATACTAGGCATACCAAGAAGCAAGTTGTGGGAAACGCACATGAATTTACTTCAGTGTGAAAATGCAATGCTCAAAACTACTGCCACAAGGGGCACAATATGGCTACAAGTTACCCAAGTAACTAACCTTGAAAATGTACCATTCCCCAACCATTTCCCCCCCTCCAAAAAAATCTTGTTCTGAACCAAGCTGCTACTATTTCATTTAGATGCATCTGTGCCTTTCAGTGCTAATCAAATTTATCTTGGACCTAAATTTAAATAATATACCCAAACCAAGTACTTAAGTCACTTTTACGAGTAAGTTTGTTATGAAAACTGCCAGGATAGAGACTGTTCCTTGAAATTCTCAAGATTCATGCCAAATGGATTGAACACAAGGTTCAAGAGAAGCTAGTTACAAAGAGAAAGCATGCTTCTGCACCCAGATACAGTTCACTTTGTCCCTACCTTCCAAAAGGACAGTGTACAGCAAATCAAAGTTAAAATTAAATAAGCAGAAATTATAACTGGAGATCAATTAGATTTAGCAGAAAAACCTTGAGAAGGAAACAGTGAGGAAGCCAGCACAGAATGCAAACCAGGTGCCTGATCAAGCATAGTGAAAGATATACTAAAACTTTAGGGAATGAAAACTGATGTATCAAACTGTTGACTTCTGAGACAGAAGTTGCAAGTACACTGGTTGGTTGTACTGAGTTAACTACATCACTACTGTAGAGGGGGTAATTTGGGTTGGTAACGAAAGACACTAGTTAGGCATAACATCACAACAGTTTAGCAAAGGGAAAGGAGTGCAAGACAAAAATTGCACTGAATTCATTGCGTTTTCCTGGTCTGGTACGTGTGATGTCAAAGAACTACAGAATAGTCTTAGCATAGCTTCCAGGTTCTGAAGCAAGCACTGTATCCACTTAAAACGGTGGGTTTGTGTACAGGTTAGGAAATTTACTGAAAGCAACCCAAGCATGGCAAATAAGGCCAGAACTCAAGAGTTACGTTAATACATGCAATGCATAAAGAGTAGTAAAGCAAAACTAAGAAACAAACCATAAAACTTTTATTGTTACGCACTTACAATTTTTTCAAAAATTCACATGGTTAGAAATGACAACATGCAAAGTCACTCCATCAAAGTGCCTAACTGAAGAGCTACCTGCCTCGAGTACACTAGGATACTACTGCAATGTCAAACCCAGTGAGGAGATGACATCACATTCCAGACTGGCCAACCATAGATGCACCTGTACTTGAAAACCATAAAAACCATTGGAAACCTGCAGTATGTGATCTTTTGCAGTTCTACGTGTTAAACCAAAAGAGAATTAGATATTTCTAGTGATTACTTCAGTGCATCTCTAGCAAGGCTAGAGGTTTATTGTGGAGATAAAAGATGAGTTAGTGACTGGTCAGAATACACATTTCTTATTGAAACCCCACTGAGAAAAACTGAAAATAGTTATAGTAAAAGGTGAACATGGATGATCAGGGTAGGTTGGAGTATAAAACAACAACAAGTGCAGAGGATATATTTTCATAGCAATTTAAATTGAAGATAGCCAGAGAAACAAATGTCCAATAGAAATTTTGATCTCCATTTCTCCAGTTACAGTTAAGATTTAGGAAAGGGAAGAGTGTTTAGGGAGACATGTGGCACACAAAAGTAAGACACATGAGACTGACCTCAGGATTCAGATTGCTAACCAGCAGGACAGCATTGGCTGCAGAGGTAAATCCTGGAATACCAATACGACTAGCTGCTGCAGCAGCTGCTGCAGCTGCCGATGGCATGCTGAGTGGAGCCAAGGCCCCGTGAACACCTGGGACGGACAAACCTACAGGTAAGAAACTGGAGCCATTAGACAAAACATACACATTTCACCAGTTAACAAATTTAACATTAGTTTAACTACACGCATACAAATTAGATAGTCAAAGTTTAACAATGCACTTAACATACTGAAAATAATTAACACTCCCCACATCTACCCACTTGAGGCTAAAAAGCATCAAAAGCAGGTAGACTGAGACCTGACTGCAACAGCCCAAAGGATTCTGTCCACCTTAAAACGGAAACAGACGCAATGCCTCAAAGCTACTCGCTATAGTAAACTACATCAAAACCATCAATAGAGAGATGGTTCAGGTACATTCAAATCAATAGTGCCATACCAATAATTAAAGCCAGCCACCACCATAATAAAACTACACCATTACTCCAAACTTGGCTTTTATTTGCCGCACAAGTGATTCACTCAAAACCACATTCTCAACAGTTACAACTAGAAGTACCAGAAGTACTTATTGTAACATTTGTTAGTCAAAACCTGAGTAGCATAAATGCCACTGTAAACAAAGCTGTTAGCATAAAATGTTCCCATCAAGTCACAGTATACCATTGGCAGAAGGGCAAATGATAGTAAATAAGGCTGAGAGTCTGAGCAGTGTACATACAGAAATCTGATGGATGTTGGAGGAAGTCTGTAGAGACACAAGTTTTCAAAATATAAGCAATTTTGAATCACGAGAGGCCTTGGCTGTTAGTTTATACTTTAAAATGACCTTCCTGAGATAACTGCAAAACACTAGGGAAATGGCAACTTCTCACACAGCTTTCCCGAACATTAGCTCTCCACTTGCTCAAACCCATAGAACAAACCATTTATTATGGATAAGACAGAAGCAAATTAGTTTCAACAAGTAGCTAAACACACCTTAGTCCCAAGAAATTTATCTTCAGAATAGAACCCAAAGCTTCCCTAGTTATTCACAGCTGACCAGTTCCACTTCAGACTATTCAAAAATTAAGCCCAAATGCAGAAAACAAAAACATTTAAAAATAAAATTCCTGCATTAGCAACTCACCAGCTTGCTGGAAGGCAATACTAGGAGGGAAGCCAGCTCCCCCTCCATAGGGCGAGGAGATGATACCTGGTGCACCTGACAGGAGAACAAGTCTGTCAGTAAGCCCTTTTAGCAACAATAGCTTTTACAATCCATTTCTGCCTAACTTCCACCTGTTAAGCGTCAACAGGCTACAAGAATGCTACAGAATTCCACTGATAACCTTTGCAGCAGTTACAACATGCAGTGAAATTCTGGTTAAGAACATGTTAGTATGTTTAAGCTCTTCACAAAACAGGGTTGACTGTCACTAGCGAAGAGTTATAGATTTAAAGATGTGGAAAATTAAACTCAGTTGGAAAAACCACCATTCAATATTGTTGATCACCCAAATCACCAATAGCCAAACAATTATGTGCACACAAGATTATTGCATTCTCGTGGATTTAAATATATTATTGACTAGGACTGGGCCAAAACCAATATACAAACTATAAGCTGGGAAAGTTTAAACAAAAAGACAGCTAACCAAACAGGTGAATGTTAATAACTGCATCTAATTACAGTATGCAAAGCAACACCACACCACTTTTTTTACTCTGGCATAGTTAAAATCATATGCTATCTGCCAACAACTGGCTTGCAGTCTAGCACTTTAAAGCACCCTGTTCATCAGTTTGGAACCAACTGAGCTTTGCCTAATCTTCATATTGGACATTAAGAATTGCTGTTAAAACTGAACAGTATAATCTAGTCATCTCAATTTCTCACAATTAGATTCTGAGAGGCACTTTAATGGCTAACAGAGGCAAGCTTAGCCACTGGTCTTTACTGTTAGTCAATCTCATGTTGAACATTTAGGGCAACAGTGCAGTATCATAATGGGATGCCACAAGTTCCTGCTTTCTATACAGCCCTAGTTAAGAATCCCTACAATACTTGCTCTTCAAGCTCACTGCCAACTGGAACTTGGCATCAGTTTCTCTTTTCAATCACTGTCTTCAAATAACAGTTGCTGCTGTGTTCAGGAGCATGACAGCAAAGTAAAACTCAACATCAAACCAGTCTTACAACTGACAGCATCCCATATACAATTGCGTTCAGCAATTAGCCAAATGTTTTAAATGGAACTTTAGCTGTAAAAGCCTCGTTGCAAGCCATCAAAAAGTCAGACAGACAACACTTGGGTGGTTTAGTGCATACCTTTCCTCACTAAGACCAGAGAATGATTGAGGCACCTCAGTCCTGCCCGATAAAGCAGCTAAACATGCTCTATATCTAGGAAGCATCAAGAAAGTAGCTAAACACGCTCACCTCTCCGCTATCCATCAACATTATCACCCCTGCACCTAATCTTTGGTGAGTTTTTAAATCACTTCAAGCCATGCAGAACTCCAACTACAAAGAATTTCCATAAGCTGGGTTAGAGATGCTACTTTTAACAGCACTGCTGATCGCATTTTAACCCACCCCTCCAGACACACACACAGCAAAACTCACAGGAGAATGGGTATTTACCTAGTAGGGAGGCTTCCTTACCAAAAGCGGCTGCCATGGTTTGGTCTAAGGTTGGCTGGTTGTCACCAGATGGTAGATCAGGACGTGTGTAGTCTCTGCTTTTGTCATTATTATACTTAACATTAAGGCTAGTCAATTTGGAGAAGTCAATACGCAGAGTGCAGCAGGCATTATAGATGTTCTGCCCATCCAGAGCCTAGAAAAGGTACAAGGAGAGGTTAAAACAATTATTCTAAGTCCCCAAGCTTCCATGAATAGACTAAGGGTCTCAATATGGCAGTTGTTGACACAGTAGAGCAGGAAGGCATATAGAAGATTCTGTATAAAGATGGCTGCCCTGGAAAGATGACCAGTTTCATTTACTCAGTTGACAACAGCTAGTGAGTTGTAATGGGATACACAGTCCAATGTCTTTCCTGTGACCAAAGGAAAGGCCATAGACATCTCCAGCTGTATTTGGCACATACTTCTCACCCGTGCTCCAGTGTGTGCTCGAAGTTCTTGAAACATTCAATTCAGTACAGACAATCTCTTCAACTCGAAGGTTCAAGCATTGCACAAAAGTTACTGAACAGCTACTGAGTGAACACTAATTCAGAGTCTTCCAGTGCAGAAAAGGCCCTTCCACTCAAGTTTGACTGACAATAACTACCACTAAAAGCACAATGATCCTATATTCTGAATGGTATGATCTTTTAAGTGTTCATTTAAATACTTTTTAAAAGGTTGTAAGGTTTCCAACTTACACTACCTTCTCAGGTTTGGGAATTCCAGATTCCCACCACCCTCAGTGAAAAAATTCTCAAATCCCCTCTGAATCTCCTGCCCTTTACTCTAAAATCATGTCCTCTCAACCCAGAGAGCAGCTACTTCCTACTCATGTCCATAATCTCTCAATCATACCCCCGACACCCCATCCTCAGCCTTCTCTACTCTAAACATTAACACCAGGTTAAATTCCAACAGGTTTACTTGGTAGCCAACATCACTAGCTTTTGGGGTTCTGCCCCTTCATCAGGTGAGTGGGGAGACTACAAACCTGCCCAAGGACAACAGACATCTCACATCTCCATTGTCTGTCGCTCACCTACTCCGAATCCACGGCAGACAGGGTGGGTGACTTCTGATGCAGATCTTTACATGGCACCCCAGAATGTGAGAACTCCCCACTCAACCGACAAAGGAGCAGAGCTTTGAAAGCTAGTGGCATATGCTATCAAATAAACCTGTTGGACTTTAATCTGGTGTTGTGTGACTTCTTGCTGTGTTTACCCCAGTCCAACGTCAGCATCTCACATCTAAAGAAAACAATCCAAGCCTATCCAGTCCTTCCTTACAGTTCAAATGCTTTATCAGTGGTAACACCCTGGTGATCCTCCTCTGGTGCCATCACATCTTTCCCATACTGAGGTGACTAGAACAGTATATAGTACTTCAGCTGTGACAGCTCTGTACAGTTCCCACATAACCTCCTTGCTCTTGTACTCTATGCCACAACTGATAAAAGCAGGTGTCCCATATGCCTTCTTAACTGCCCTATTCACCTGCTCATGGACAACTGTGCTCCCATAGTGCAGAAGATATTCAGTTATTTGTTAATTTCTTTGCCCTAGTCTCGGAACACTTGGGCGCAATAAGAAGCCTAGAGAAGTCAGAAACCTTGTAGCATATCAATCCCAGACATCAATAACACCACTCCCTCCATTCCAGTACAAAATCATCATCTTGGGAATATCAGAAACTCAAACTAGGAACAGGAGTAGATCATTCAGCATTCAGGTCTGCTCCACCATTTATTCCATAACCTGTTTCCCCCTTTTCTACCTTATCTTATTTGATCCCCTTCATCCGAAGAGCTATATCTAATCTAAGACCTTCCTGAAAGCACGCAACATTTTGGCCTCAACTGCTCTCTGTGGTAGAGAATCCAGAGGCTTACCACTCTCTGTGCAAAGAGCTTCTTATCTCAGTCCTAAATGGTTTACACATTGTACCCTTATGGATCCAGAGCCCTAGTTCTGGATTGAGTCCAGAGGTGGATAAAGGAGGAACAAAGGCAAGACGCTGAACTAACAGCCCGGGCTAGAGAGACTCTGGTGCTGTTCCACATATTGCAGTTAATAAAATACCATTTCATTACACAGTACAGAGAGTCTGAAGATCACAACAATATTCTCATTACAACCTCACTGAAGTGCATTAAATAAACCCTATATCCACAGAGAGAGACATCATCACTACTATCCACTTTGTAGACGTTAACATACCAGTTTTGCATGTTGTGCACTGGAGCCATCAGCATATTGGAGCAATGCCTGGAACTGATTATTCTTTGTGAAAGTAATGATCTTCATTACAGTTCCAAACTTAGAAAAAATCTGCAATCCAAAAATTTTAGAAAAATTAAAAACTATTTTACTGCAGAACAATTTACACACATCTGAAAGTGCTTGCTTCATGGGGAACTATAAATTGTTCTTGATCTGGGGGTTTACAAAGCACGGCTAAGGTTTTCTTTGCTAGCTATACCTGGCTCAGTGAAAAGCTGCCATTTAATTTATACATAGTTCAAATAACAGAATTTGGTGTTTACATAAAGTTTATCCAACATTGTATAGTGGCAATATCAGTAACAGCCCTTGCCAAATCTCAGCCCAATGGAGTTGGAGATGAACATTCTGTATACCTGCAGTAATCCTATCCCCCGAGAAGATGAACGTGTCTTTTCTCATAGCGGACACTTTCCAGTTCCAAAAATAGATCCAATGCCTTAATTCCACAAAATCAAAAATCCCACATCCCAGAACTTCCAGGCACTAACTTGGTTCTCTCAATGCCTTCAACATCCCAGTTTGCACTCCCACAACTCATCTTCAACACCACAGCATGCCCTTTTTGAGCCAATCACTATCTTCCCTCCTCTCCGCCCAAATTCCCACCACTCTGGGACAATTTATCATTGTCAAATTAAAGGCAAAACTCACCTGGTGTAATACATCAAGTGTAACAGGATAGAAAAGGTTTTCCACAATGATGCGAAGAACAGGGCTCTGGCCAGCCAGACCAGCTGCACTGTCTGAGACACCACTGCCAGCAATAGCCATGTTAGCTGTCTGCACTGCATTTACAGCCTGAAGAGCTGCTTGTGCTCTCTGAAAAGAAATCAGAAGTAAAGTTACTACGTTCTAACTCTATAATGTGCACATTGCTGCCAAAGGTCTTTACTGAACCTAAATCATGGAAAGCATTGGGCCTTCCACCCGATTAGACTTTAATTAAAAATCTCTGCTTTCAGGGGAGTTCTAGTAATCTGGAGCTCCACATCATTAAAGGAAATGAGAGGGGCAAACATAGGCCTGTAGGGATGGAAAAGAAGCAAAAGTACAACAGATTAAACGTTCAACTCTATAGAGTGCTCAAGGGACCCAAAAGCCATTTACTCTTCACATGATGTTCATTTAAATAACAGGAAATCACCTTGGAACATCACATGTAAGAAATCACTGTTTCACCTTGTGAATTCTTCAATTTTATTGAATATTTTAAATTAAGAAAGTCCCACATTTCAACTGAAAAATACAGGACAGGCCTGTTATCACTACCAAGGACATGTCCCTAATGGATATTCCTGACAAGGTTGGATCTCGTTGGCATATGTAATCCAACTGCGTTTAAAAGGTTAGAAATAGGCTGGAAAGGGAAAATAAATCATTTCAGGCAGAACGATCTCTTCACAAGGAGGTTAGAAAGGAAATCCGCTGTTACCACCAGCGATGCAAATTTAATCTGCATCAGTACATTTATAGGCAACATGGTAGCATAGTGATTAGCACTGTTGCCCCACACTGCCAGAGACCCAGGTTCAATTCCAGCCTGAGTAATTGTGTAGAATTTACATGCTCTGCCTCTGTCTGAGTGGGTTTCCACCAGGTGCTCCAGTTTCCTCCCACATTCCAAAGATATGTGGGTTAGATTGATTGGCTATGCTAAATTGACCCTTAGGGTCACGAGGTTAGCAGGGTAAATATGTGGGGTTACAGGAACAGAGATTGTTTTCAGTGCAGCTCAATTAGCCTCTTTTTGTACTGTGGAGGTTCTATTTGTCCTCCATGACTAGTAAGCCATTCAGCTGTCAACAGTCTTATGCTTTTTCTGCTTATTTTCCTTACGCATCTTTTGGTAATCTGTGAACTCAACTCTTACAAACAAGATCCTTAGAACTCAGAAGAAATGGACTTTCTTTATGCTGGTTAGTAATAAACCAAGTACAAAGTATCAAGTACTTACAGCCTGATTGGGAGAGTTGTCAGTTTTCAACTCCTTGTGGTTAGAATATTGAATGTAGATAGGATGGCTTCTTAGATAGGGAGTGACAGTGCTGTAATAGCTCACCATAGTGTTCGCAGCTTCTTCAGAGTTCATTTCTATAAAAGCCTACAAATTAGAAAAGCATACACTGTTCATTTAAGGCTTGCTCAGAGTAATAAAACACTCAGCTTTCACCAAAGTTATGGTTTGTAGGCTTGACTGAATTTTGTGAATAAGTCAGACTTTGCAGTGGAGGTCTTGAGAAATGTCCCAACAGTATTGCACATTTGCTTTTAAGCAGTACAGCTATAAAACAGCAATAGCATAGTTGTGCTAAGTGTTACCAATTTGCAGGGCACATCGAGTGATATGCCAACAACAGAATCATACATTGGTGACCTTGACAAATCACTGCACTGAGTTTAAAAGCAGGTTTTCCAGCCATCCACCTTTCAGCAACAACAAACTACTCAACCATTGTAGAAAAGTTTAGTGACTCTCTCCAGACTGTAATCCATACTGAAGATTTAGACATTTTTCAGACAGATTTAGTGTTCAGATTAAGGAACAATATATTTCTTGGGTTCTTAACCAGACAAACGTTAGACAAATTGTTCAGGGATAGAAAAGTCAAGAATTACACACCTGGTTTTTGCCTTTTAACATGAGCAGATTGGTTACTTTGCCAAAAGGCAAACCCAAGGAAATGACCTCTGCCTCAGTGACATCATTGGGAAGTTTGCGGATATGAATGACTCTGGAAGGTAACATTCCTGAAGTCCTGTTCTCTGCTTTGAACTTTTTGCTGTCATTGCCATTGGCTAGAAAAATTTAATACAATGTGAAGGGACTAGCATTCTCCAAGCATGTTATTATTTTAAAAATGAACATCACATACAACAGTGGGCAAAAATTTTTTTTTTTTTAATTTAAAATACAACCCAAGCATTAACAATTATTAAATTAATTACAACAGCTTCCAGCCCAAATAATTCAAACTGTGAACTGAACATTTACAACTCACTGCAAATTCTTTGCCAATAGGGAATAGAAGACAAGTAATAGCAGAAGGGTGTTTCTCTAGCTGGAGGTCGGTCACTAGTGGGGTGCCGCAGGGCTCAGTACTCTTCTATTTGTAATAGATATAAATGACTTGGAAGAGGGAGTAAGTGGAGTGATCAGCAAGTTTGCAGACGATACAAAGATGGCTGGATTTGCGGATAGTGAGGAGCATTGTCAGGTGATGCAGCAGGACATAGATAGGCTGGTAGCTTGGGCAGACAGATGGAATTCAATCCTGATAAATGTGATGCATTTCGGGAGAAAAAATGTAGGGGGAGGTATATGATAAAGGGCAGACCTATTAAGAGTATAGAAACGCAGAGGGACCTGGGGGTGCAGGTAAACAAGTCTCTGAAGGTGGCAGAGCAAGTGGAGAAGGTTGTGAAGAAAGCATATAGTATGCTAGCCTTTATAGGAAGAGGTATAGAGTACAAGAGCTGGCCTTTAATGTTGCAGTTGTATAAAACGTTGGTTAGACCTCATTTGGAATACTGCATCCAGTTCTGGTCGCCTTACTACCGGAAGGACGTGGAGACTCTGGAAAGAATGCAGAGGAGGTTTAACAGGATGCTGCCTGGTATGGAGGGTCTGAGTTACGAGGAGAGATTAGGCAAATTGGGACTGTTTTCCTTAGAAAGACGTAGACTTAGAGGAGATCTGATAGAGGGGTACAAGATTTTGAAGGGGATAGATAGAGTAAACAGGGCTAAGCTTTTTCCTAGGATGGACTCAAATAGCACGAGGGGTCACAGGCTTAGGGTGAGGGGGTAAGGTATAATTTGGATGCTAGAGCGAGTTTTTTCACACAGAGGGTGGTGAGGATATGGAATGCACTACCAAGTAAAGTGGTGGAGGCAGGTACTCGAGATATTTAAATACTTAGATGGGCACATGAACAGAATGGGAATGGAGGGGTATAGAAAACTGATTTAAAATAGGGATCATGAGCCTTAGGAGTCCCTGGGAAGTGTGTAAATAGATGATGATATTGATGTACTTGTTTTTATCCTACAAGTGCTTTGGTCCACCTTGTTGTCTAACAAGGGGCACACACGTGATGGGTCGTGAGAGGACTGCTCTTGGACCTTTTGAGGGTATCCTAGTGCTTCACATCGTTAGTGTACACTTGACCTGGACCATCTGATGGGCAACACGACAGCTCAGTGACTATCGCTGTGCTGTGCAGATACATGGATTTGGGCCTGTGTCTGTGGGAATTTGCGCATTCTCCCCGTGCTTGCGTGGGTTTTTCTCCGGGTGCTCCGGTTTCCTCCCACATCCCAAAGATGTGCTCTTAGGCTGATTGGCAAAACAAATTCTCCCTAAATTGTCTCAAATTTGGTTTTTAATCCATAGATCTATAAACATAGACAGGGATCGCGTGTAGAAGTGGGAACATCGAGGTGGCAGCACGGGCTCGTTGGGCCGAAGGGCCTGTTTCCCGTGCTGTTTTTTCTTTGTTCTAATACACTAGTTTATAGAAGTACAGTAAAAATGGTGATACTTACTGTACTCACCAGCAGAGGGAGCAGAGTTGCTCATGATAAAGGGACCGTTAGTAGCACAAGCAGATAGAAGCTCGTCAGACCCCCGCTGCAGGAAAAAGATAAATCAAACACATTTTCCAATCTGTGCAAGTACTTGTATTTCACATACAAACTAGAAACAGAAAATGCAGGAACCTCAGGTCAGGCAATATCGGCAGACAAGAAAAATAAGAATTTTCCAGCCTAATGACCCTAGAACTTTGTTTCTCCCCACAGATGCTATGCTTATTTCTAGCATCTGCAAGAGTTTCATTTCGACTACAAATTGCATGTTTCACACTATAGCATCCTCTGTTATAAAGCCTACTTTAGCTCACATGTTCAATACGTTACAACTAGTTTGCCCTCAGCTCCACACAAGAGCAGCTCAATTTTACTCATTCCCTGGGTTCTACAAATCACATCCAGCTTCACTTACTGATGAATAAGCTGCATTTTAACTCCTTATATACTGGGATATAAGCTGTCAAATTCAAATTCAGCTAGCACCTTGGGAAGACTATTCTATACTTCTACCATCCTACACAAAGAACAAAACTAGCATGGGAAACAGGCTCTTTGGCCCAACGAGTTTGCGCCACCACCCCAATGTTCCTGCCTCTACCCGTGATCCCTGTCCATGTTTGTAGATCTATGGATTAAAAACCAAATTTGAGACAATTTAGGGAGAATTTGTTTTGCCAAATACCCTAAGAGCACATCTCTGGAATGTGGCAGGAAATCTGAGCACCCAGAGAAAACCCACGCGAGCACAGGGAAAATGCGCAAACTCCCAGACACAGGGCCAAATCCATGTATCTGTACAGCACAGCAATAGTCACTGAGCTGTCGTATTGCCCATCAAATGGTCCAGGTCAAGCATACACTAACGACGTGAAGCACTAGGATACTCTCGGAAAAAATCCAAGAGCAGCCCTTTCACGACCCATCGCGTGTATGCCCCTTGTTAGACAACAAGGTAGACCAAAGCACCTGTAGGATACATCAATATCATCTATTTACACACTTCCCAGGGACTCCGAAGGCTCGTGATCCCTATTTTAAATCAGTTTTCTATACCCCTCCATTCCCATTCTGTTCATGTGCCTAAGTATTTCTTAAATAACTCCAGAGTACCTGCCTCCACCACATTACTTGGCAGTGCATTCCATACCCCCATCACCCTCTGAAAAAACTCCCTCTAGCATCCAAATTATACATTACCCCCCCCACCCTAAGCCCATGACCCCTTGTGCTATGCGAGTCCATCCTAGGAAAAACTTAACCCTGTTTACTCTATCTGCACCCTCAATCTTGTACATCTCTATAAGATCTCCATGTATAGAAGTGTTACCCAATTTTTTTTCCCCAAGAAGCATGGTACCATTTTATACTTAGTGGAAGTGGAAACAATGATTTCAAAAGAAAACTGAACAGACACTGAAGAAAATAAACCACAGTTAAAAGGGAAATGGGACATAACTAGATTTCTCTGTAGTAGGCAGCATGGACTTGCAGCGCAAATGGCCAGCTTGTGTGCCACTAATGACATCGACAGTAAAATATTCTAGTTTCTCATGAATTGAGCTCAGAAACATGTTCTCCAGAGAGTGATGCTTCAGAGTTCTGTAACAGTTCAGATGGATCAACCACCTCCCTGTTTGTACATGTGGTCTATCTTGAATTGCAGCAGGAAGAAACACAAGCCATTGGCTTTTCCAATTCGGAGTATAATATCCAACATTTTAAGTGAAAACAGATTAGAGTACATCAGCTCAAAGAAATGAAGTTTAGTAATGTTCCCATCTCTCAATGCTCTCACTGCAGTGGAATGCTTGGATTTCTTTGTATAAGCAGAGTTACACAGGGATCATCCAGTGTTTCTGCCCTCAGGAAATGACCCCATGAAGATAAACATTTAAATTACACCAGGAGGTTACAGCCAGCTTGTAGCATGAACTTACAAAGCTATCACCAAGCCTCCTCCCCTCAATCCACATGAGAGTAAGTGCAACTAAAATGCTTTTAACAGTTGACAGTAACTTGAGTTCTCTGGGGAAAGTAGGATGAGCAAAGAATATCACCATTCTACTTGTCAACTCTATATTTTTCATAATTTTCAAATAAGCCACCAGACCACTGAGAATGGCACTGCTGACTACATTATACAGACAAATAAACGTCAGTAATTCAATCAGCCAGAACCATCACGGGTTAGTGCCAGGTCGGCTAACCCAGCTAAAGATGGTAATTTGAGCCACAGCAATTTATGCTTAGGCTGGGGCACAGGCCAACATTTTCACAATACAGGGCAATAAGAAAACTGCCCTAGTGTCCAAAATCTGGTGCAGTTGGTTAATGGAAATCATACATTTAAAAAAGGGAAATCAGGACATTGTTGATCCCATATGAGGGTGTGTCCACTAAAGGTAGGCACAAGTACCTGGTCACAACTGCTTTGCAATTGAGAAAAAAAGCATTCTACATGAAATATGGCAAAAAATACAGCTGAATAATTCATACATCAATAAGCACTGCTACTGTGAGCCAGAACTCTTTCAATGCCTTCATGGAAAAAAACCTAAAAATATACAAAGAGCTGACGACAATAGCTAGCATGATCACATAACAGGGTTACATTGTCAACATTTATTATTTAAACCGGCCTCATCATAACTAGATACCGAAGACATCAACCACACTGTTTCTATTGTATTCTCCAAATAAGTCTCAAATACCCATCCAAGCTCACCCTGTTCACCTCCACATAATGGAGCTGAAGCTCAGAACCGATCATGTATTAATTTCTAAACTACTTTGGAGAACTTAAATATGCTGCAATTAACACATCTTTTCCTTAAATTGTTTAAATCTAACATGGGTCAATGTTTATTTTCCAGCCATTGGATGATTAGCTGTGACACCAACATGCTTGGGAACACAAGGAGAATCAGTGATGTGTGCCCGTACAACATTCAATCCAGGGACAAAGGAAGGGATAGTGTAAATTAATCTGTGTGAAATGAGAACCAGGTATATCACTCCATTCCAAACTTAGTGCCTAGTGAAGCTGTGATGTGGGCTTGGTGATCTATTACTGCTTTCCAGATGAAATGCTACATCAATCTATTTGAAGAAAATT
Organism: Sphyrna mokarran; assembly: GCA_024679065.1. Classification (NCBI taxonomy): domain Eukaryota; kingdom Metazoa; phylum Chordata; class Chondrichthyes; order Carcharhiniformes; family Carcharhinidae; genus Sphyrna; species Sphyrna mokarran. The sequence continues at coordinate 42,428,414 of JAGIQG010000026.1, forward strand.
GATGCCCTTTTGACAGCTATAAGTTTGTTAACAACCTTTACTGTAATGAGTTTGTCCTGCAAGTAGATCAGTACACAGCACACCTATAAACAGCAATCCAGATAACATTCCTTCTGATAAAAGGAATCAGCTAGTAGCATGATTGTTTTTGAAAACACCACCTCATTATGCGTTGTTTAAAATTACCACAGTACAGAGTTTAAAAAGGCAGCATCAGATCAGAGTTGATTGTTTGGTTTTAGAGGCTAGAGTCATTGAGTTTGACATATTTGACAAACCTGAAGAGATAGCTGGAGCAGAGAGCTGACAAACACTATTTAGAACTAAAATGAGGATACTCCAAAAAGAGCCTTAAATATTTGCCAGAACAGTAACATTCCATTCACAGCTCAAACCAAGAGGCCCACCTAATTTTAATCCGCTTAACAGACAAGACCTTTCAATGGATCAGACTTAATCTACAGAACAGAAAACATTGGTTTCCAAAAAAGCAAGGTACAGCATGGAACAAACTGCCTTACCTTGGCAGCCAGTCACGAGCTGGACTAGTGCCTTCACAAAACCAGTGCTTTCCAAACTGACCCCATTTTGCAGCTTGAAAATTGCTATGACGCCAGACATAGGTGCAAAGTGTGTGGAGGAATGGGAAATTTGGGAGAAAGCATGGCGAGAGGAAGGTGGAGCAAACTTCTTTTAAAAAAACCATCTACCTTTTCATTGGCTTTTGAGTAGTAATCAGACCTCAAAAGAACGTTAGCCCATAACCACCATTTAAAACCAAGAATTTTAAAGGCTCTTACAATTGTTAGCATTCAGCCCAAACTCCATGGCTGGCTTGGAATTCACAACTGCAAAAAACCTTGTTTTGTGACTCCAGTGGGGGTGGGAACTCGCAGATTGGCACATTCCAAATCCAAGACTACGTGCTGAGTAATGAACTAACACTTGGGGGCAGTCACTGCAGAGGCGCAAAAGGAGAAAGGCTTTGGAGAGCGACCTTTTAGCCACAGGGCACTAAGGGGATGGAGATTCTGTACAAATGTTTTGAAACTGCATCGAGGCACCCGAGAGGGAAACACATTGTATGAAAGAAAATTGAATTCTATTGCACTATAATTTTCAATTTGAAATGTTTTGTCCCCAGGCTGAGCCTGCAATGTATATTGAAAACAGCAAAAGAATTATGATTTCACAGTTGCATGAAGAAAAGTCATGTTTTATGGCACTAGATTCTCTGAATTTCACGTTGAAATATCTTGTAATGCATTTTTGAAATTCTCCATAGATACTGCCAGACCTGCTAAGTTTTCTAGCATTTTGTGTTTATCCCCCAAAGTTATTTCAGTACTCAGCCAAGCATTGCAACAACAAAATCAGCAAACAAAAGGAATTGCTATGATGATTCTGGGACCAAGTCTTTTGTTTACTGAAATTTTACCCTAAAGCCCCAGGAGTATTCAATTACAGGAAAAGCTATTGAGGGATTAAGCTAATCAAAAATAATGGTCTCAGAATCAATTTGAACTGTGACAAATCCATAAGGTTTCTGAACATTATTTTAGAAAGATAAAAGGTGAATTTATATGTTAGAAACTATCAGCTCAGCTAAATAAACTCAGCCATTTAAAACAATATAACTTTTGACAATGAAAGTAAAGACACAATTTCCTGATTTAGTCTGTGTAGGAAAGCCACTGCTTGATTTGGCCAGTAACTCATTTACACTAGCAAGTCTCTTCAAAAACTCATTTCATATCTTAAATAAGTATCAGTTACAAAAGTGCATGGGACGAGAGTGAAGCAAAGCAAAAAATTCCTGGCAATCAGTTAAAACAGACATTCCTGTTACTTGCTCGATACTTCCTCTGCGGAAAGCCGCGCAGCAACAGAATAATCAAAGGAAGTATGTATAAAATTACATTGCAGCAAAAACAGGATGCGACAATGCCCCAAAATGCATTCAATATTGCTTTTGGGAGATTTATCTTGATGTCAACTCACCAGCTTGGATTTTTGCACATATTCCAGCTTTTGATCAGATGGTACCACATTCCGTTAAATATATCTTGGTGATTTCTCTTCAACATTCCAAGCCCTTTGAACCCTAACTTCATGCCATTAAATGGAAATATACTAATGACATCCCTCCTATAAGAACACTTGTTTAAACATTTGGTCTCGAATTTATTAGGGCATCTTATTAGTGTCCTAGCCCAACCATCTTCAATTGCTTAATCAATGTCTTTCATTTTTACAAAGTCACAAATGGGGATGTTCTCCATTGATGGTTTCATTTATATCAACACCTCAGAAACTGAAGTAGTCCATGCCCATATTTTGGGCAGTATTCAGGCTTAGCCATATAAATACTGTGGCTACACAGGGAGGTCCGAGGCTGGGAACCCTACCTCACTATTTACTAGGCACAAATCAAGAGGATCATGGAATACTTTCAAATGCCTCAATGGGTGCAGCTCCAACATAAGTAGATAGAACTGACACCATCCAGGACAAAGCACCCCATTCACTATCTTAAACATTCACTTCCTCTATCACTGTGCAGTGGCAATAGGGTATACCATCTACAAGGTGCACTGCAGAAATTCATCAAGGCTCCTTTGATGGTCACCCACATTTACCACTTGGAACAAAGAGGGCAGCAGACATATGGGAACATCAACACCTGATATGTTACTTAGCATCCCGACTTTGAAGTACAAATCAACATTTCTTCACCGTCACTGATAAAATTCCTAAAATTCCATTCCTATCAGCACTGTTTGAATATACCTACACCATATAGATTGCAATGGTTTAAGGCAGCAACTCACCACCACTTTCATTGTCATTACAGATAGGCTACAAATGCTGTTCCAGCCTGTAACATCTACATACCATGTATGAATGAATAAAATGCAAGCCAGGCACCCAGACCAAAAAATTATTGGCACTATGTAAACATATTATTTTCCGTAAGGAGAAAAACACAACTCTGAAAGAATCTTGCAAATTTGGTTTAAATTTGCCTGCCCAATATCATAGAATTACTATGGCGATATTACATTTACCTGGCAATTTAATTGACACCCGATAGAAATTTACTCACTGGGTCAAGGTCAGAAGAGAAAAAACACAAGGAAATTGAAGTAGAAGATTATTGCTGCTGGGAAGTCGTTTGACAAAACCAACCATCAGCACATGGTTCTATAGATAGAGCAACGGACAGATTTTCTACTTGAGTAATATAATTTTGAAGCATATGGCTACAACTGAACTAAGTCAGCACCCAGAAATATAGAATATACTTGGCATTAAAGAAATACTCTACAAACCCCAAGTGAAAAGAACTCAAAACTTCAAACAAGTCCTCATTCTTGTGGACTTGTGGAAGCAGATGTTGGGTTGATTAAATGCAGTGTTGCAGAGATTAGTGTTTACTTCATATTTACTAGCACACATAGAAAATAGGAAAAGGGCAGGGAACACTTCATGCCTGCTCCACCATTCTTTTGATCAATCATTGTGATCATGGTTGCAGCTCAGTAACCTTTTCCCCCAAGAGCTATACCTAACTCACTGAAAACAAAATGTTTTGGCCTCAATTGCTTCCTGTGATAGTCAATTCGATAGGCTCACCACTCAGTGAAGAAATCTCTCTTCACCTCAGTCCTATATGCTTTAATTGTGAAGGGGGCACATGGCTCAAAACTATAAGAATTTTACCAATTCAAATATCATGGACCCAAAGCATCTGCTGTTTTCCAAGTGCTTCTAAAAGCAATATCAATAATAGCAAAAAGCTTCCCCTGCACTAAACCTGCTTTTACACTACAGCAGACTGCACAACAGAAGATATGCAGCAATCTGCAACATTGCTACATTAACAGGACCAGCAAAATAAAATCAAAGACTACTGACAAAGTGAAAAACATTGCAACTATAAAGAAAACTATTCCTATCCACTTCAGTCATACAAGTCTCTCCTAAAGCTAGAACAGAAAACATGGACTCTTCAACCTTTCAGGCACTTTTAACATTACCAATAAATCTCTATTGCTCACAGGCTGATCTTTAGTCTAGTTGTGACATTGTCAGTGGACTCCACAGTTAAACAAATCATTGGAGCTACCTATATAAAAAGAGGGGCCAGCTGCAATTATTTATAAAATGCAGGCTCTGGGGATTGTCCTCTTTAAAATCTGATGTAAAGAACTCTAAAATGCACATCACAGATTGAGAAAACACGATCAATAATTACTGTTAGAATAAGGAAAACTGACTTAACGTAAACATTGTCAACAGTGCATGTTTTCCCCAGTTAAACAAGATCTAATAATTTCAGAACACCAGTACGGCACAGCCAACAGAATTCACTAGCTACATCAACAGGAAACCTTGCAAGAGGAAAGCAAAAAACCAACCCATTTTTGTATTACTTTTATTAATGCTGGTTTGGACAACCTGGTCTGTAGTCAGATGCTCCAAGAGTTTCCCTACTTAACCAAAACCTTAATTTTGAATACCTGCAACTGTCTCCCTTCAACACAAAATTCTAAATACAAGAACAAACTTACAAGGAAAGGCAAGGAACAAGGTTTTACTCAGTCGCCGAAATCCAACATATTGGTAGATACCAAATCCAGAAATAATTGGAAGATAGGTTGAACATGTGCTAGAAGATGAAGAATTTATCAACTTATGGGTTAAAAACAGAAGAAATACAACCAGTCTCTGAGACAACAGACACAATTGGCCTTTTTTGGGTTGTATATTTATATGATTTAACACCCACCCTAGATACTGATAGTGCAGGCATTCAACAAGAAAATGGGGAAGTGGTTAAACTGTTATTGGAAATAGTCATTGCCTGACACTTAAGTGGCAAACAATATTGTCACCTACCAGCCAAAGTCTGAAAGTTTTCCAGTGTTGCTGCATGCACGTACAAACCACTTCATTGCCAGAGGATGGAATGCAACATGTAAGCAGTCATTGTTTAAGCAGTTGAGTATGCTGAGGAACTCCTGCAGCAATGCTCCAAGCCCAACTATCTCTTCCAGTCTTTGGAAAGTCTTTATGATCGTGATTTCAATGAACTTTCATAGCAGTTCTACTCAACAAGGCCACTTGCTTCCAAAAATGTCATGCCCAGAATTGGTCATAATAATCCAATGTGACCAAATAACTGGTAAAGCTTTCCCATGCTGGTTTTAATTAGGGACCTTTTAAACAAGTATTCCAAGTACTTTCTTAAATACTTTATCTGATATGCCCTGCCACCTTCAAAAGATCTGAATACATACCCCAATTTCTTGAATAGCACCATTTAAGTTGTGGCATCACCACACCGTTCCTCCCAAAATGCACATCTCTACACCTGGCCACAACTACCACACATCAACCCATTTAATTAGTCTTCACCCTCATGGAAGTGTGTTACTATGCAGCTCTATTTATTATAGATCTGCAAACTTAAGAATTGTACTCTTTATATCCAATCACTTAATACAGCAATCCACATTGCATAATTCTCCAGTGAACAAAAACATTCATGGCCACTATCTCCTAGCCATTAGTCAATTGCACGTTTTCAATCTGATATGCTTCTATTTCCAAATAAATCTATAGTCCTGCCATACTACCTTCATCAACCCTGTTACTTATAAGTAGCCACAGATTAGTTACACAACTAACAAACTGACAATTAACAAGTGTTGGTTATTCTTTATCAACTCAATTCTCCAAGAATGAATATGTGAAGAGTAAGCAGGTAAGATTAAGGAGAACCCCAAGGCATTCTACAAATGTGTCAAGAGTAAAAGGATGAGAAGGATAGGACCTATAAAAGGTGAAAGGGAAAGTCTGTGTGGAACAAGAAATGGCGGAGGTACTTAATGAGTACTTTGCCACAGTATTCACAGTGAAAAATGATCTGGAAGGTTGTACTGCAGGTTTGCAGCAGACTGAAAAGATTGAGTACGTGGACGTTAAGAAAGAGGATGTGTTGGAACTTTTAAATTCTATAGATAGATAAGTTGCTGGGACCAGATGGGATGTACTCCAGGCTACTGTGGAGGTGAGGGAAGAGATTGCAGAGCCCCCGGGATGATCTTTGCGTCGCTGATGGAGATGGGAGAGGTTCCAGAGGATTGCAGGTGTGGTTACTATTTTCAAGGAAGGGAACAGGGATAGCCTGGGAAATTAGCAACTGGTGAGTCTGACCCTAGTGGTTGATAAGGTGATGGACAGGATACTGAAGGACAGGATTTATGAGCATTTGGAGAAGTTTAGCTTGATCAGAAATAGTCAGCACGGTTTTGTCAAGGGCAGGTGATGCCTTACGAGCCAAGCTGAATTCTTTGAAAATGTGACTGAACACATTGACAAAGGAAGAGCTGTGAATGTGGTTTACATGGACTTCAGCAAGGCATTTGATAAGGTCCCCCATGCAAGACTTCTTGAAAAAAGTGAGACTTCTTGAAAAGGTGAGAGCACGGGATTCAAGGGGCTGCTGCCTTGTGGATCCAGAACTGGCTTGCCTGCAGAAGGCAGAGAGTGGTTGTGGATGGGTCTTTTTCTGCAGAGAGGCTGGTCACCAGTGGAGTGCCCCAGGGATCTGTTGTAAGATCCTTGCTGTTTTGTCATTTTTATAAATGACCTGAATGAGGAAGTGGAAAGATGGGTTAGTAAGTTTGCTGATGACACAAAGGTTGGTGGTGTTGTAGATAGTCTGGAGGAATGTCAGAAGTTGCAGCGAGACATAGATAGGATGCGGAGAAGTGGCAGATGGACTTCAACTCAAATGAGTAGTGATCCATTTTGGCAGGTCCAATGGGATGAAGGAGTAAAGTATCAAGGATAGGACTCTCAACAGTGTTGAGGAGAAGGACCTTGGGGTCCAGGTCCATAGGATTCTTAAATCGGCCTCGGAGGTGGAGGATGTGGTCAAGAAGGAGTATGGTCTGCTAGCCTACGTTAATCAAGGGATTGAGTTTAGGAGTCAGGAGGTAATGCTGCAACTTTATAAGACCCTTGTCAGACCCCAATTGGAGTACTGTGCACAGTTCTGGTCACCTCATTACAGGAAGGATGTGGAAGCTATTGAGAGGGTGCAGAGGAGATTTACAAGGATGTTGCCTGGATTGGGAGGCATGCCTTATGAAGATAAGTTGAGGGAGCTAGGTCTCGTCTCCCTGGAGAGGCGACCTGATAGAGGTTTATAAGATGTTGAGGGAGTATAGATAGGGTGAATTCTCAGAGGCTATTTCCCAGGGTGAAATGGTCACTACAAGAGGACACAGGTTTAAGGTGCTGGACAGCAGGTACAGGGGAGATGTCAGGGGTAAGTTTTTCACTCAGATGGTGGTGAGTCAGTGGAATTAGCTGCCGTTGGTGGTGGTACAGGCAAACTCAGCGGGGTCTTTTAAGAGACTTCTGGATGAATACATGGGATTTAATGGGATTGAGTGTAATAGATACGAATATGACCAGCACAACCTGAAGGGCCTATTTGTGCTGTAGTGTTCTATGTTCTAACAAAGCCATCGTAGCAACCTTTATTTATCTCCACTGACAAGTCTTGTTTTGCTTGCACTTACCATTTTATCCTATTCCTTTTGTAAACATTTGTAGTCCTCCAGTTCTCTGCCACCTCCATTCCAGTTCCCCTCAGCAACCTGGAATGCATTCCAATTCTGCACTGTAGGGTTTTATAATTCTGTAGTAGGTGGAATGAGGCCCTTCAGCCCATCGAGTTTGCAATAACCACAATCATACCAGGCCCTACTCCCATATCCCTACATATTTAATCCTCTAACCCAAGTATCCTAGGACACTAATGGGCAATTAACCTAACCTAACCCAACCCGCATATCTTTGGAGGAAACCAGAGCACCTGGAAGAAACCCATACAGACACAAGGAGAATGTGCAAACTCCAGAAGTGACCCGAGCCAGGAATCAAGATGAATTGCGTCAAAAATAGAATCAGAGGCCATTCTGCACCAATAATTCCACCCAAGCCCTATCCTCAACCTCACATATTTATCCTAATCCTTGTGACACAATGCAGCAATTTAGCATAGCCAATCCCCCTAACCTGCTCATCACAAAACACACCCTGTGTGAACAGAACTCCCACTCACTTGACGAGAGCAGCAAGTGCTCCGAAAGCTAATGGCTTTTGCTGCCAAAAAATCTGTTGGACTTTAGCCTGGTGCTGAGAGACTTACTGTCATCACAAAATACCCCAGTTATGCCATTGTTTAACTGCCGAATTCCCACATCTTTTTAAATTTCTCTCTTCAGCCTATATCTGACACTTAAAATGTGGTGTGTGACCAAAGGCTGGTAAGCTTTGATCATGCACCAAAGCTCAGGCTAGTAAAAATCCAGCTTCTGATATTAAAATAATACTCCGTCAATAACAGGTGTATATCAGACTGAAGCCCATAGCTTTCTAACGCATTAATTCATTTTTGTTTTGTTCTACCTCCACAAATATTTAAACTGAATACACAGCCTCAAAATACTAGTAGGTGCCAGAAAGCTGAGAGAAATTTGCAAATTAGCTTTACAGAATTGCCACTGGTGTACTTGCATCAATCCATTATTCACCACACCCTAAATGTAGCCGTAAACAGCTGAAGCTTCCAAAGCTTAACTAACATTGCACAAGTACTTTAAAGATGAGGCAAAAATCAATTTACTTCAGACAGAGCAGGAGGTTATGATCACGGTCCAGAAAACTGAGCCAAACCATGGCAATATGCCTGGACAGCCTCAACTGGGATCTTGGCATCATGTCACACTATCTGTAACCCCAGAATTTGCCTGTGCTTGCAAAATCTCATTAACTATCCTGGCAGGAGGCAATACACATCACTAATTTGAGCTTAACCTTCTCTCCATTCACATGCTGTACTTTAAGACTTAGATACCTGTAAAGACTCACATTCCAACCATTATTTTGTAAACTGAGTTTGTGTCTATGTATGCCCGTTTGTAAACATAACTTCCACTCACCTGAAGGGGCAGTGCTCCAAAAGCTCGTGCTACCAAACAAACCTGTTAGGACTTCAACCTGATGTTGAGAGATTTCTTAGTGCTTACCCAATCCAATGCCAGCATCTCCACATCATAACATGCCTGGGAACTGTACTGAATTTAACCACATTTAGGGCAACACAGTGGCAATGGTTAGCACTCTGCCTCACAGCACTTGGGACCCAGGTTCAGTTCCCAGCTTGGGCCACTGTGTGGCACTTGCATGTTCCTCCCACAGTCTGAAAGAAGTGCTGGCTAGTTGCATTGGCCAAGCTAAATTCTCCCTCAGTTTACCCGAACAAGCATCAGAGTTGACAACTAGGGGATTTTCAGTGACTTCATCAACGTCAATGCAAGCCTATTTGTGACAATAACATCTTAGAAACACTGAACCAACTAGTACAGCAGCTAATCAAGAGAAGTAGAACAAGGTACATGCCCATTGCTGTCAGGTTGATTTTAGTAATATGTTTGACTGTATAAGTGAACAGAATGGCACTGTAAAATACCCTTTGTGGCAAAAAACCAGCAGGAAAAATGAGGAAGCATGGATTGTTATGCTCACTTAAAATCTGGAATTGTTACCAAAGCATTAATTTGGAAATTAGCCAGCACTGATGGTAATTTGAGCTCCAGAAACAGCATTGACATGTAGAGTTCAAACATGCAGCTGAAATGAGAGCTGTTGCCTGTCTCAGCATTGGTCTGCCAAATAATTTGATACACCAAGAAGCCTCACAACACCAGGTTAAAATCCAACAGGTTTATTTGGTAGCAAAAGCCACTAGCTTTTGGAGCACTCACTGTTCCCTTGTCAGATGAGTGAGATTTCAATTCACAAACAGGGCATATACTTGAGTTTGTCTGTATATGCTCTGTTTGTGAACTGAAATCCCACTCATCTGACAAGGGAACAGCAAGCGCTCTGAAAGTTAGTCGCTTTTGCTACCAAATAAACCTGTTGGACTTTAACTTGGTGTTGAGAGACTGCCCCAGTCCAACACCAGCATCTCCACATGAATAATTTGGTACCAGTAGCTCGATATTTTATACAAATATTTTCCAGGTTCAACAGTTCAGCTCAATTTCCCAGATCACTTTCTGGACCAGGCTTCATTGTGGGAACATATTCCACTCAAAGTTGAACTACTATCCCATCAACACATGCATTCCAAACAAAGCTGGATTACAATTTATTGATTACAGCAACACTGATTAGAGGAGACCCTTTCACATCCTCAGACTCCATTAGACTATTCAGAGAAGCTCTTCTGAATTTCTAATAGGTTACATGTGAGTGCACACCCAGGGACTACAATCAGATGCCAACTCTAGATTTAAACACAGGAAACTACAGCTTACGACAGGATTGTTTCCAACCCATCATTCTACAACTGTTTAATAAATGAAGAAAGTCCTGTATTAACATTGTAAAACTACACGTCAAAGTAGTTTATTACATTATAAAATCCCACATTAGGCTGTTGCTAAGCGAGAACGCCACTGTTTAATTATCTTCAATTGAACGTCTACTGCAAAAAGACTTGAGCATAATTTTTTTCCAATTAGATCTTAAATAAGCTTTGCATACAAGATCTCCAGTTCACATCTTAGAACATTGGAAGGTTTAAACCAGAAACTATAAGATCAAGTCATTCATGAACGATGAGAAAATAACAATTCAAGAAATTTTAACTGACGACCTATAGCCAGATTCTAGAACTGCATGCATACAAGCTGGAAATTTAATGCAAGCACAGAATACCAGAATCATTTGAAGAATTTCTTCTAATAAATGTCCTATGCAGGTCTATAAAAAGTCAGTTCACTAGATTGTGCCCTCCTCCAAACAAGCACCAACCAAACTCAAGATCAAAAACACATCTGCAAACTCCAACTTACAGACAATCTTACATATCCAGTCCAAGTGGCAATATTAGACAGGATCTTGCTGGAAGAACCAGAATTCTGGTCCCTATACTGCAACTGCATTATGCGAACAGATTTCACACCGTAATCCAGCTGCTGGTTTCCCCACATCACTGGAGACAAGTAGTAAACAGACTACACACAACTCACCCAGTGTTCCTGTACTCCCAGTCTGCACAGACATGCACAAGATAACAGCACTGATTTTTTACTGGTGATAAACTGGACTTGGAAAACTGCTTCGCCAGATTTTAGGACAGGCTTGTTATATAGGGGCAGCACTATGTAACAAGTGGGTTACTTGTTCGATTCCTGGCTCGGGTCACTGTAGAGTTTGTACATTCTCCTCACATCTGCATGGGTTTCCGCTGGGTGCTCTGGTTTCCTCCACAGTCCAAACATGTGAGGATTAGGTTGATTGGCCATGCTAAGAAATTGCCCCTTAGTATCCAGGGATGTGTAGGTTAGAGGGATTAGTGGGTAGGGCCTGGATGCAAGTGTGTTCGGGGCAGACTAGATGGGCCCAAGGCCTCTTTTTGCACTATAGGGTTCTATGATTCCAGTGATCCATAAATTTTGGGCAGGTAGAAACTGAATTTTAACTTCTGAACAATTCTTGTTTTGCAGAGCAGTGCTAACCCGCCTTCCAAGAAAAAGGAAGAATAAACACACTAACTAGGTATTCACTAAAGCAGCCAGAAACGTTCTCACAATATAACTGACCTGCTTAGAACCTTCAAGCTGCTGTCTCGTCAGTTTTGGTAAGTCATACCAACGTTCAAAAAATCTCAAGTTGTAAAGATATGTTGACTACGCTTAAGTTTTGATGTAGAGATGCCAGCGTTGGACTGGGGTAAACTCAGTAAAGATTTACAACACCAATTTTAAATCCAACCAATTTATTTGATAGTAAATCTGCGAGCTTTCAACACTATGTGCAGATTGCAATCTGTAACTGTGTGTGGATATGAGTGCCTCTGCAGATCAGAACACTGCATTTGCCTGACGAAGGCACAACATAGTGTCGAAAGCTCGCGGATTTACTATCAAATAAATTGGTTGGATTTAAAATTGGTGTTGTAAATCTTTACTGAGTTTACACTTAAGTTTACCAGGGCTAGATCAATGTAACCTGGCCCAACCATAACTAGAACATAGAACATTACAGCACAGAACAGGCCCTTCAGCCTTCGATGTTGTGCCGACCAAAATAAAAAGCAATGCCCCTCCAAACTAAACCATTCCCTTCTCTTCCATATACTTATCAATTAACCTCTTAAACGCCACCAAACTTGGCGCATCTACAACAGCTGCAGGCAGGGCATTCCACTCCCTAATCACTCTTTGAGTAAAGAACCTACCTCTGATATCCGTCCTATAACTCATACCCCTTAATTTAAAGCTGTGTCCCCTCGTGCTAGCTTTCTCCATCCTAGGAAAAAGGCTATCACTGTCCACCCTATCTAAACCTCTAATCATCTTATATGCTTCAATAAGATTCCCTCTTAGCCGCCTCCTTTCTAACGAAAACAACCTCAAATCCTTCAACCTCTCTTCATAGGACCTGCCCTCCATACCAGGCAACATCCTGGTAAACCTCCTCTGTACCCTCTCCAATGCCTCCACATCTTTCTTATAATGTGGGACCAGAACTGCACACAATACTCCAAGTGCGGCCGCACTAGTTTTGTACAGTTGCAACATGATGCTGCGGCTCCTAAATTCAATCCCCCTACCAATAAAAGCTAAGACTCCATATGCCTTCTTAACAACTTTATCCACTTGACTGCCTACTTTCAGGGATCTATTGACACATACACCAAGATCCTTCTGTTCCTCAACACTATTAAGAGCCCTACCATTAGCCCTATACTCTACACATTTATTGTTCCTGCCAAAGTGCATTACCTCACACTTTTCCACATTAAACTCCATTTGCCACCTCTCGGCCCAGCTCTGCAACTTGTCCAAGTCACTCTGTAAACTATAACACCCCTCTTCACTATCTACCACTCCACCGACTTTAGTGTCATCTGCAAATTTACTGATCCATCCCTCAATACCCTCATCCAGATCATTTATAAAAATTACAAACAGCAGGGGCCCCAAAACAGACCCTGAGGCACACCACTTGTCACCGAACTCCACGATGAATATCTCCCATCAACCACCACCCTCTGTCTTCTATCTGCCAGCCAATTCCTAATCCAATTAACTAAATCACCCTCTATTCCACACATCTGCATTTTCTGTAGAAGTCTTCCATGGGCCACCTTATCAAACGCCTTACTAAAGCCCATAAAAACTCTTTAAAAACAGGTCAAACAGTCCCTAATTGCCTTTGAACTGAGTGGTTTGCTAAGCCATTTCAAAGGGCTTACTCAACCACTGTGGATCTAGAGTCACATGTAGGCCAGACCAGGTAAAGATTTGCTGTCCATGATGGGGTTTTACAACAAACACTCAATAGTTGGTTCATAGTCATCATTAAACTTTGTAATTCTAGATTTTTAAAAATTTCACCATTAGCCTTGGTAGGATTTGAACCTGAGCATTACCCCGAGTCTCTGGAACACTAGTCCAGTGACAATACCACTGCACCACTAGCTCAAGTCATAGTGCTGAGCTAATCAACTGGTAGATGTTTTTCTAAAACTTATTATTTTAGCTAAAGTGTCCTCACATGGAAGTGAGACAAATGATGCATTTAGTCTCGTGGACAGCAGAGGAGTGTGCAGCTAATTCCATTCTCATTGGAATTAAAGTTTGTGTGCAGCTAACTACTTCCTTGGCAACGAGTTGGATCCTTAGCTTGGAGGGAGTGGTTTGTTTGGAATGTTCTTTGAGAGTCTGTGCAGACTTGAAGGGCCAAATATCATCTTTCTGCACTAGTGGATTTTATGATCCACTACTGAATGGTTTTAAAATCCAACCTTGAGGTGGAAACTGAGGCCACTTATTATAGAGTAACAGGAACTGAAACACATGAATAGGCCTAGTTATGAAAGTTACAGTAATGAAACCTACCTTTGTACCAACTGTTATATCTTGGACAATGCTGTAAATGGAACAGAAAAATGTTAGATAAGTTCAACACATACTAAATCGGTTTATGAAAATATTCCAAGTGCTTCTGCAGTTTAACAGGAAGGGTCAGACTTTGCTATTAGTTGACATAAGCCTACACAAAATTTACTTCATTCCAGTGTGACACACAAATATGCTATGCCTCTGCAAAGATACTGAATCCATTAAACAAAGATTTTAGAAGGCAATTTCAACATCTAAGGCAAAGTAAAAAGATCAAGTTCTGAAAGATCCAACCACAGATTAGCAATGGAGTACAAAAATATTTATTTTCCTCTTAAAACTGCACCCAAAATGTTAGCCACATAGGCTGCTACTTTTTGTACAAATGACTGCATTTGTCCACAACTCATCATACATCTTGTTGTGCCACTTTAACCAAGATTTCCAAACATTGCATTCTTTCGGACCGTTGTTAGGCAACATGTGAAAAAAATACGGTTATGCCAGGGTCAGATAGTGTCGTACAGGATCAGCAGTCAGATCCAGCAAAACAGGGAAATAACATTGAAGAATGTGTTATGAAATGAGATCGAGCAAAGAACTTTTAAATTCTACAGAACCAAATGCAACAAGGATCCCTTTCTTTCTATTACAGAAACAGCCAGCGTCATCTGAAGACCAGAACATGTGGACATCAGTTGGTAATAATTCCGATCTACCCCGTGAGAATTGGGTTGCTAGCGCTGTGCCTGACAAAAATCAGGAGACAAATATTTTTTCCTCAATCCGGCACTAAATTCCATTGTTATCTGGATAGACGCGTGTGCTTGGGGGTTATGCAACTGGTTTCAAACAAGAGGGTGAGGTCACGTTAAACACTCATTTCCTCATTCATAAAGTCTCATGACCCACACGAAGGCGAGCTTCAAAAGAAAAAAAACCCCAACGATAAGCATGCCAATCAAATGGATGATTCCCCCAGAAACTCGCCTTTTCTCAAGAGGATTCACTGCCAAACACATCGATTAAAACTAAAGCAAATAGTAACAGGAAACGAGAATGTAGTCTGGTGATCATAGCACAAGTTAAAAGTTAACTGCGACCTCCAGCATGGAAATGGCTGCTGGCTGTACACCCCCGGCTCAGTGTCCATCGGGGGGTGGGGGGGGACGACACTGGGCTATTCAACTGCAGTGGCCTCAGAGGGGGAGGGGGTGGAGATGGGAGTCCAGAAGGCAGGGAGCCCGATCAGGAACGGGGGGGGGGGGGGAAGGGCCCGCACAAAGGGAGCAGCCGCCTGCAGCGACAGCCATGTGGCGGGAACACCGAGCCCGACCCCCCCCCACCCCGCTAGGAGGAGGAGGAGGAGGAGGAGCCGCCATCTCGCCGAGCTCGGGCCTTTACCCCCCCATCCACCACCCCCTCACCAAACTCCCCAGGGCCAGAACAGCCCATAAGCCGAGGCCCAGCCTTGAAGAGGGTCCGACCACCCCCTTTCCACCTCAAGGCCTTCACCATCTCCGATCATGAGGCCTCCTCCCCTCACACCGCCCCGGAGTGAACGGGAGTCCCCCCCACCCCACTCACGGACCCTTCCCCCGACCCCGGCAGGCCTCTCCCCCCACAAGCTGGCGGGCGCCGGGCCTCTCTCACACCCGCGTCTGTGGGCCTAGGCCTCTCTCTCTCCCTCCCCCTCACGGAGCCTGGGCCTCTATCTCTCCCCTGCCCCGAGGCAGTCCGCGATTTCTCCGATATGCTGAAGCGGCCTGAGGGGCGATGGTGGTGGTGGGGGGGGGGGGGGAGGGTAGCTCGCCTCTTACCCGTCCATTGCAGACCCAGGAGCGCAGAAAGAAAAGCCGCGACTCCGGCCCGCCCCGCTCACATATAGCCGCACAAAATGGCGCCACGTCAATCACCGGCCCCCAGCCACCTTCCATTGGCTACTCCAGGAGAGGGGCGGGGACAGCCCTCTTCCCATTGGGCGGCTGCGGGGGGAGGGGCGGGGCCAGCCCAGGGGCTGCTGCGAAGAGTCAACGTGGAGCTTCCTGTCAATCAAACCCCACCCCCCCCGGGTCTGACCGGAAACCCCGCCCTCCGACTGCCAATCACACCGTCCCTATTGTTGATTGGACAGGGGCAGTTCACGTGCGAGCCCAGGACCCTGTCAATCAAGGAAAGGCGGAGCAAGAGGCGGTGCCACCCCCCCCCCCCCATGCCCCCCCTCCGCCTCCAACCCCCCCCCTCCCTCCCATCCTCTTTTCTCCCTCTCCCTCTCCTCCTTCCCTCCCTCCTCCCCCTTTCCCCCTCCCTCCCCACTTCTCCCCCTTCTTCCTTCCCTCCCTCCCCCCCTTCCCCCTTCCCCTCCCTCCCCTTCCCTTCCCTCCCTCCCTCCCTCCCTCCCTTCTCTTCCCCTTTCCTTCTCCTTCCTCCCTCCCTCCCCCCCCCTTCTTCCTTCCCTCCCCCCCCCCCTTCTTCCTTCCCTCCCTCCCCCCTCCCCCCTTCTTCCTTCCCTCCCTCCCCCCTTCCCCCTTCCCTTCCTCCCTCCCTCCCTCCCTCCCCTTCCCCCTTCTTCCTTCCCTCCCCCCTCCCTCCCTCCTTCCCCCTTCCCTTCCTTCCCCCTCCCTCCTCCCTCCCTCCCCCCTTCCCTCCTTCCCTCCCTCCCTCCCCCCTTCCTTCCTTCCTCCCTCCCCCCTCCCCCTTCTTCCTTCCCTCCCTCCCCCCTTCCCCCTCCTTCCCTCCCTCCCTCCCTCCTTCCCTCCCTCCCTCCCTCCTTCCCCTCCCTCCCTCCCTCCTTCCCCCCCTCCCTCCCTCCTTCCCCCCTCCCTCCCTCCTTCCCCCTTCTTCCTTCCCCCCTCCCTCCCTCCTTCCCCCCCTCCCCCCTCCCTCCCTCCCCTCCCTCCCTCCCTCCCCCTCCCTCCCTCCCTCCCTCCCTCCCTCCCTCCCTCCCTCCCTCCCTCCCTCCTCCCTCCCCCCCTCCCTCCCTCCCTTCCCCCCCTCCCTCCTCCTCCCTCCCTCCCTCCCTCCCCTCCCTCCCTCCCTCCCTCCCTCCCTCCCCTCCCTCCCTCCCCCCCTCCCCTCCCTCCCTCCCTCCCCCCCTCCCCCCCCTCCCTCCCTCCCTCCCTTCCCTCCTCCCCCCCCTCCCTCCCTCCTTCCCCCTCCTCCCTCCCCCTCCCGCCCTCCTTCCCCCTCCCTCCCTCCTTCCCCCCCTCCCTCCCTTCCCTCCCTCCCCCCCTTCCCCCCTCCTTTCCCCCCTCCCTCCCTCCCTCCTCCCCCCTCCCTCCCTTCCCCCCCTCCTCCCCCTCCCCCCTCCCTCCCTTCCTTCCCTCCCCCCCCCCTCCCTCCCTCCCTCCTTCCCCCCTTCCCTCCCTCCCTCCCTTCCCCCTCCTTCTCCCTCCTTCCCCCTTCCCTCCCTCCTTCCCTCCCCCCTCCTCCCCCTTCCCCCTCCTTCCCCCCTCCCCCTTCCCCCCTCCCCCCCTTCCCTCCCTCCCCCCTTCCCCCTTTCCCCCTTCTTCCCCCCCCCCCTCCCTCCCCCTTCTCCTTCCCTCCCTCCCCTCCCTCCCCCCCTCCCCCCTCCCCCCCCCCTTCTTTCTTCCTTCCCTCCCCCTTCTTTCTTCCTTCCCTCCCCTTCCTTCTTCACCCTCCTTCCCCCTTCTCCCCCCCCTCCCCCCTCCCCCCTCCCCCCCTCCCCCCCCCCCCTCCCCCCTCACCCCCCCCTCCCCCCCTCCACCCCCATCCCTCCCCCCCCCCCTCCCCCCTCCCCCTCCCCCCCCCCCCCTTCCCCCTCCCCCCTCCCCCCTCCCCCCTCCCCCCCTCCCCCCTCCCCCCTCCCCCCTCCCCCCCCCCCCCGCCCCCCCCCCTCCCCCCCCCCCTCCCCCCTTCCCCCCCCCCCCCCTCCCCCCTCCCCCCCCCCCCTCCCCCCTTCCTTCCCTCTTCCCCCTTTCCCCCTTCCTTCCCCCCTCCCCTCCCCTCCCCCTTCCTTCCTCCCTCCTCCCTTCCCCCCTTCCCTTCCCTCCTTCCCCCCCTTCCCTTCCCCCCCTCCCTCCTTCCCCCCTCCCTCCTTCCTCCCCCCCCTCCTCCCCCTTCCCCCCCTCCCTCCTTCCCCCCCTCCCTCCTTCCCCCTTCCTTCCCTCCTCTCCCCCCTCCCTCCCTCCCTCCCCCTTCTTCCTTCCCTCCCTCCCTCCCTCCCTCCCTCCCTCCCCCTCCCCCCCCTCCCCCTTCCCTCCCTCTTCCCTTCCCTCCCCCTCTTCCCTTCCCTCCCTCCCCCTTCTTCCTTCCCTTCCCTCTCCCTCCATCCCCCCTCCCTCCCCTTCCCTTCCTTCCCTTCCCTCCTCCCCCCTTCTTCCTTCCCTCCCTCCCTCCCCTTCTTCCTTCCCCTCCCTCCCTCCCCCTTCTTCCTTCCCTCCCTCCCTCCCCCCTTCTTCCTTCCCTCCTCCCTCCCTCTTCCCCCCCCTCCCTTCCTTCCCTCCTTCCCTCCTCCTTCTTCCTCCTCCTCCCTCCCTCCTTCCCTTCCCTCCTCCCTCCCTCCCTCCTTCCCTCCTTCCTCTTCCCTCCTTCCTTCCCCCTCCCCCCCCTCCCCTCCCTCCTTCCTCCCTCCTCCCTCCTTCCCCCCTCCTCCCCTCCCCCTCCCCCCCCTCCCTCCCTCCCTCCCCCCTCCCCCCTCCCTCCCTCCCCCTCCCCCCCCCCCTCCCTCCCTCCCCCCCTCCCTCCCTCCCCCCTCCTTCCCCCCCTCCCCCCCTCCTCCCTTCCCTCCCTCCCTCCCCCCTCCCTCCCTCCCCCTCCTCCTTCCCTCCCTCCTCCTCCCTCCCTCCCTCCCTCCCTCCCTCCTTCTTCCTTCCCTCCCTCCCTCCCCCCTCCCCCCTTCTTCCTTCCCTCCCTCCCTCCCCCTTCCTTCCCTTCCCCTCCCTCCCTCCCCCCTTCTTCCTTCCCTCCCTCCCTCCCTCCCCCCTTCTTCCTTCCCTCCCTTCTTCCTTCCTTCCTCCCCTCTCCCCCTCCCCCCTCCCCCCCCCCTCCCCCCTCTCCCCCCTCCCCCTCCTTCCCTTCCTCCCTCTCCTTCCCTCTCCCCCCCTCCTCCTTCCCTTCCTCTCCCCCCTCCTTCCCTTCCTCTCCCCCCTCTCCTTCCCTCCCTCTCCCCCCCCCCCCCTCCCCTCCCTTCCTCCATCCCTCCCTCCTCCAGCTCCTTCATTACTCCCACTCTCCTATCTCCTTCTCAAGGAACAAAGAGCAACACAGCACGGGAAACAAGCCTTTCAGCCTAACGAGCCCGCACCGCCATCCTAACGTCTTAATGACATATCCTTGACCTTAGGCTATGCCTATTGTGGAAGATTCCCATGGAATCTTCTCATGGTGCCTTTCCATTGCCTGACAGGAAGCCACTCTTTGGCTGCCTCTCCCAGGCCCCAGTCACTCCTGCAGGTCAAGCTCAGCCTCCCTGTGTTCACTGCCACCTCCAGGCCAGGCTCTGGGTGTCTGCTTTTCACACATTTCTCTTCAGCTTGACCCACCCCCCACCCCAGCTTCTGCCGGCTTGCCATTTTAACCTCTCCACTGTGCAATCAGTCAGACATTCCTGGGCTTACTCACCTCTCCCAGTGAAGCTCAGAGTAAGCTTGAGGAACAGCACCTCATTTTGGGCACTTCACTGTCTCTTCAACTCGACAATTTCAGCCTGTAAGCTCCCCTGCCTCACTCCTTGTTTTTTTCAATTTGGACAGCTGCTGTTCATCATTTTGCCATTCACAACTCTAGACATATCTTTTGTTTCTTCATAGAATCCCTACAGTGTAGAAAGAGCAGATTCCCCCAACCCGCCCTGCCTATCCCTGTAACCATGTGTATTTACCCTGCTAATCTTGTAACCTAGAATACTAAGGGGCAATTTGGCATAGCCAATCCACCTATCCTACACACCTCTAGACTGTAGGAGGAACACAGTAAGAAGACTCTCAACACCAAGTTAAATTCTAACAGGTTTATTTGGTAGCACAAACCACTAGCTTTCGGAGCGCTGCTGCTTCCTCAGGTTGTGAAGAAAGCATATCGTATGTTAGCCTTTATAGGAAGGGGTATAGAGTACAAGAGCTGGCCTTTAATGTTGCAGTTGTATAAAACGTTGGTTAGACCTCATTTGGAATACCGCGTCCAGTTCTGGTCGCCTTACTACCAGAAGGATGCGAAGACTCTGGAGAGAGTGCAGAGGAGGTTTACCAGGATGCTGCCTGGTATGGAAGTTCTGAGTTACGAGGAGAGATTAGACAAATTGGGACTGTTTTTCTTAGAAAGATGTAGACTTAGAGGAGATCTGATAGAGGTGTACAAGATTTTGAAGGGGATAGATAGAGTCAACAGGGCTAAGCTTTTTCCTAGGATGGACTCAAATAGCACGAGGGGTCACGGGCTTAGGGTGAGGTGGGTAAGGTATAATTTGGATGCTAGAGGGAGTTTTTTCACACAGAGGGTGGTGGGGGTATGGAATGTGCTGCCAAGTGGTGGAGGCAGGTACTCTGGAGTTATTTAAGAAATGCTTAGATGGGCACATGAAAGAATGGGAATGGAGGGGTATAGAAAACTGATTTAAAATAGGGATCATGAGCCTTGGGAGTCCTGGGAAGTGTGTAAATAGATGATGATATTGATGTACTTGTTTTTATCCTACAGGTGCTTTGGTCCACCTTGTTGTCTAACGAGGGACATACACGCGATGGGTCGTGAGAGGGCTGCTCTTGGATTTTTTTCGAGAGTATCCTAGTGCTTCACGTTGTTAATGTATGTTTGACCTGGACCATTTGATGGGCAACATGACAGCTCAGTGACTATTGCTGTGCTGTGCAGTTACATGGATTTGGGCCTGTGTCTGTGGGAGTTTGCGCATTCTCCCCGTGCTTGCGTGGGTTTTCTCCGGGTGCTCTGGTTTCCTCCCACATCCCAAAGATGTGCTCTTAGGCTAATTGGCAAAATAAATTCTCCCTAAATTGTCTCAAATTTGGTTTTTAATCCATAGATCTATGAACATGGACAGGGATCGCTGGTTGAGGTGAGAACATCGGGGTGGCGGCGCGGGCTCGTTGGGCCGAAGGGCCTGTTTCCCGTGCTATTTTGTTCTTTGTTCTTTGTAAGTTTGAGTTCTGTTCACAAACAGGGCATATCAAGACACAAATTCAATTTACAAAATAATGGTTGGGATGTGAGTCTTTACAGGTAATCAAGTTTTAAGGGTGCAGACAATGTGAGTGGAGAGAGCATTAAGCACAGGTTAAAGAGATGTGTGTTGTATTGTTTCCAGACAGGACAGTTAGTGACATTTGGCAAACCCAGGCAAGCCGTGAAGGTTACAGATAGTGTGACATGCATCTAAGATCCTGGTTGAGGCCGTCTTTGTGTGTGGAACTTGGCTATCAGTTCCTGCTCAGCAACTGTGCTTTGGCCGAGTTGCAAGAGTATGTACCATATACCTGGTGGATGGTGTTCTCATGTGAGATGATGGCATCTGTGTCGATGATCCAGCAGAGGTTGCTACTGCAGGGTTGTGTGGTGTTGTGGTCACTGTTCTCCTGAAAGCTGGATCATTTGCTACGGGCAATGGTCTGTTTGAGGTTGTGCAGTTGTTTGAAGGCAAAAAGTGGGGGGTGTGGGGATGGCCTTGGCGAGATGTTCATCTTCATCAATGACGTTGAAGGTTCCAGAGAAGATGTCGTAGCTTCTCTGCTCTGGGGAAGTACTAGATGACGAATGGTACTCTGTCCACCGTGTCCTGTGTTTGTTTTCTGAGGAGGTCGGTGCAGTTTTTTGCTGTGGTGCATGAGAATTGTCTATCGACAGGTACATCCACCAGGTACATGGTACATATTCTTCAACTCAGCCAATGTTATCTATGTGATACGCTACATCAGGCATGGTACGTTGGGGAGACATGCAGACGCTGTGACAACAGATGGATGAACACCGCTCGGGGATCACCAAACAAGATTGTTCTCTTCCTGCTGGGAAACACTTCAGCAGTCGTGGGCATTCAGCCTCTGATCTTCAGCTAAGCACCCAACAACGCAATGACTGAGCAGAAAGTAATAGCCAAATTCCGCACACATGAGGCTGGCCTCATCCGGGATCTTGGCCACTTTTAAGGTCAAACTAATTAGACAAACTCAAATTAAATTAGGACAAAATAAAAGGGGCAGCTCCCCAAAAGGAAGGGGAACAGCCCAAACAAAAACAAAAGTACAAAGGAAACCTAAAAAATGTCAAAATGTGATTATTAGGACTGGGCTTTTGAGTTCATGTCAAACTATCTGTAACCCCTATGACTTGCAAAATCTCACTTACTGTCCTGTCTGTAGACAATACACATCTCTTTAAGCTGTGTTGAACGCTCTCTCTGCTCGCATTATCTGTACCTTTAAGACTTGATTATCTGTAAAGACTCACATTCCAACCATTATTTTGTATATTGAGG
Source organism: Sphyrna mokarran (assembly GCA_024679065.1). Taxonomy (NCBI): domain Eukaryota; kingdom Metazoa; phylum Chordata; class Chondrichthyes; order Carcharhiniformes; family Carcharhinidae; genus Sphyrna; species Sphyrna mokarran. The sequence continues at coordinate 42,450,866 of JAGIQG010000026.1, forward strand.
TTATGTCTTGATATGCCCTGTTCGTGAACAGAACTCCCACTTACCTAATGAAGGAGCAGCGCTCCGAAAGCTAGTGACTTTTGTTAACAAATAAACCTGTTGGACTTTAACTTGGTGTTGTGAGACTTCTTATAGTGTTTACCCCAGTCCAACACTGGCACTTCCACATCATGACTACTGTAAGAGGAAACCAGAGCACCCAGGGGAAATCCACACAGACACAAGGACATTGTGCAAATGCCAGACAATCATCCAAGGCTGGAATGGAACCTGAGTCCCTGACTCTGAGGTAGCAGTGCTAACCACAGGGCCACCATACTGCCACATTGTCTCATACTTGGTCCATTACTATTCTTTTTCATCTTGTTGTACGTACACAAATACATATAGTCACGCACATGTATACAGACACAGATACACACATAGAAATACAGAAACATACGGACAGAATGTGGAGGCTTTGGGGGGTACAGAAAAGATTTACCAGAGCCTAGTATGGAGGGTATTAGCTACGAGTAGAGATTGAATAAACTGGGATTGTTCTTCCTGAAAAGGAGCTGAGGGGGCGACCTGATAGAGGTTTGTAAAATTATGAGGTGTATATATGCGGGCAGCACAGTGGTTAGCATTGCTGCCTCACAGCGCCAGGGATCCACGTTTGATTCCCGGCTTAGCTCACTGTCTGTGTGGACTTTGCATGTTCTCCCTGTGTCTGTGGGCTTCCCCCAGTTTCCACTCACATTCTGAAAGGCTTGCAGGCAGGGCGTCAATCCGAACAGGCACCAGACTGTGGTGACTGTGGGAATTTCACAGTAACTTCATTGCAGTGTCAATGTATCCTTAACCGTGACTAATAAATAAGCTTTACTTGTACCTTTAGATAGAGTGAACAGTTGGAAGCTTTGCAAAGGCAGAAATGACAATTGCAAGGGGCACAATTTTAACATAAGAGGGGGAAAGGTTCAGTGGAGATACGCAGGGAAAGTTTTTGTTACTCAGCAGGGAGTAAGGTTTTGGAGTGCATTGCCAAGTGAGGTAGTTGAGGCAGATATGTTAGCGACATTTAAGACTTATCTAGATAGACACATGAACAGAATAGAAGGAAGCAAACAGTTGGTCGAGAGTGGTCAATGTTATCGGCACAGGCTTGGAGGGCCAAAGAACCTGCTCCTGTGTTGTACTGTTCTTTGTATATACAAACACAGACACACATACAGAAACATACAGACACTTATAGAAACAGACAGACACATAAAAACATACAGACACAGAAACAGACATATGCAAATGCAGATACACAGGCATACACACAAAGAGAAATATACAGAGACATATAAATATTCAGTCACTGACTTGCACAGAAACACACAAAGACACACATACATACACAGAGGCATATACAAAGACAAACTCATACATTTTGATTTGATTTATTACATACAATAAACCTTGTATCTGTTTGTATATGTACAAATATATACACACACACATCAGAAATAAGCGGAGTTAGAGTCCAATCAAAAAAGATTAACTAACACACGGTTAAATGTCCTTGATGTTTGATTTGTTATTGTCGCATAGAATCCCTATAGTGCAGAAAGAGACCATTTAGCCCATTGAGTCTGCACCAACCACAATCCCACCAAGGCTCTACCCTCACATACCTTATATATTTACCCACTAATCCCTCTAACCTTATGCATCACAGGACACTGAGGGACAATTTTGGCATGGCCAATTAACCTAACCCGCACGTCTTTGGACTGTAAGAGAAATTGGAGCACCCGGAGGAAACCCATACAGACATGAGGAGAATGTGCAGACTCCACACAGACAGAGACCCAAGCTGGGAATCGACCCCAGATCCCCGGAGCTGTGAAGAGGACACAGTAGTGCTAACCACTGTGCCGCCGTGTTGCCTACATACATGTAACGCAATAAACATACGCAATAAGGTGGGTGAATTTGCAGCCTGGATTGGTGCCTGGGACTTCGATTTGTGGCCAATTCAGAGACATGGATAGAGCAGGGACAGGAATGGTTGTTGCAGGTTCCAGGGTTCAGATGTTTCAGTCGGAGCAGAGTAGGTGGTAGAAGAGAAGAGGTGTGGCTTTAGTCGAGTACCATATTACGGTGGCAGAAAGGACATTTGATGTGGACCTGTCTATTGAGGTAGTTTGGGTTAAAATTAGAAACAGGAAAGGAAAGGTCACCCTGTTGGGAGTTTTTTATAGGCCTCCAAAAAGTCCCAGAGATGTAGAGGAAAGGATTGCAAAGATGATCCTGGATAGGAGCGAAAGTAACAGGGTAATTGTTGTGGAGGACTTTAACTTTGCAAATATTGATTGGAAAAGTTATAGCTCAGGCACATTAGAGAGGTCAGTTTTTGTACAATGTGTGCAGGAGGGTTTTATGACTCAGTATGTAGATAGGCCAACAAGAGGTGAGGCTACATTAGATTTGGTTCTGGGTAATGAACCAGACCAGGTGTTAGACTTGGAGGTGGGTGAACACTTTGGTGATAGTGACCACAATTCGGTTACGTTTACCTTAGTGATGGAAAGGGATAGACATATACCGAAGGGAAAAAATTACATCGGGGGGAAAGGTAATTATGAGGCTATTAGGTGAGATTTAGGATACACAGGGTGGAGCAGGAAACTACAAGGGCTGGGAACATCTGAAATGTGGACCTTATTCAAGGAGCAGCTACTGCAAGTCCTTGATAAATATGTACCTGTCAGGCAGGGAGGAAGTGGTAGAGCCAGGGAGCCATGGTGTACTAAGGAAGTTGAATCTCTGGTGAAGAGGAAGAAGGAGGCTTATGTAAAGATGAGATGTGAAGGCTTAGTTAGGGCACTGGAGAGACATAAATTAGCCAGGAGGGAGCTAAAGAGAGAGAGTTAAGAAGATCTAGAAGAGGACATGAGAAGACTTTGGCGGATAGGATCAAGGAGAACCCTAAATCTTTTTATAGATATGTTAAGAATAAAAGATTGCTTAAGGCAAGTTTAGGGCCAGTCAGAGACAGTAGTGGGAAGTTGTGCGTGGAGCCTGTAGAGATTGATGAGGCACTGAATGAGTATTTTTCGTCAGTCTTCACGCAGGAAAATGTCAATGGAGTTGGGGAGAATACTGGGATACAGGGTTGTAGACTAGACAGGATACAAGTACATAAGGAGGAGGTGTTAGTTATTCTTGAGGGTATGAAAATAGATAAATCCCCTGGGCCAGATGGGATTTATCCCAGGTTACTCTGGGAGGCTAGAGAGGAGATTGCAGACCCAATGGCTTTGATCTTCATGTTGTCATTGGCTACAGGTATAGTGCCGGAAGACTGGAGGGTGGCAAATGTTGTCCCTTTGTTTAAGAAGGGGCGTAGAGACCATTTTGGGAATTATAGACCGGTGAGCCTTACATCTGTTGTGGGGAAAGTTTTGGAAAGAATTATAAGGGATAGGATTTATAGTCATTTAGAGAGAAATGAATTGATTAGGAATAGTCAACATGGTTTTGTGAAGGGAAGGTCGTGCCTCACAAACCTTATTGAGTTTTTTGAAAAGGTGACTAAAGAGGTGGATAAGGGTAAGGCAGTTGACGTGATGCATATGGACTTTAGCAAAGTGTTTGATAAGGTTCCCCATGGTAGGCTACTGCAGAAAATGCAGATGCATGGAATTGAGGGTGATTTAGCAATTCAGATCGGGAATTGGGTAGTTGATAGAAGACAGAGGGTAGTGGTTGATGGGAAATATTCAACCTGGAGTTCAGTTACAAGCAGTGTACCTCAAGGATCTGTTTTGGGACCACTACTATTTCATTTTTATAAATGACCTAGATGAGGGTGTAGAAGGATGGATTAGTAAATTCGTTGATGACGCCAAAGTCGGAGGAGTTGTAGACAGTGAGGATAGATGTTACAGTTTGCAGAGGGACATAGATAAGCTGCAGAGCTGGGCTGAGAGGTGGCAAATGGAGTTTAATGTGGAAAAGTGTGAGGTAATATGTGTGCAGAATATAATGGTAGGATTCTTAGTAGGGCAGATGAGCAGAGAGATCTCAGTGTACAGGTGTATAGACTCCTGAAAGTTGGTACTCAAGTTGATAAGGTTGTTAAGGCATACGGTGTGTTAGCTTTTATTGGTAGAGGGATTGAATTTTGGAGCCGAGATGTCATGTTGCAACTGTACAAAACTCTGGTGCGTCCACACTTGGAGTATTGCGTACAGTTCTGGTTGCCGCATTATAAGAAAAATGTGGAGGCATTGGAGAGGGTGCAGAGGAGGTTTACCAGGATGTTGCCTACTATGATGGGAAGGTCTTATGAGGAAAGGCTGAGGTTATTTTCATTAGAGAGATGAAGGCTAAGAGGTGACCCAATTGAGGCTTATAAGTTGATCAGAGGGTTAGATAGAGTGAATAGTAAGAGTCTTTTTCCTCGGATGGAGATGGATAACACGAGGGGTCATAGCTTTAAATTAAGTGGTGGTAGTTATAGGACAGATGTTCGTGGTGGGTTCTTTACTCAGAGGGTAGTAAGGGCGTGGAGTGCCCTGCCTGCAGCAGTTGTGGACTTGTCAAGTTTAAGGGCATCCAAATGGTCAGTGGATAGGCATATGGATAACATTGGAATAGTTTAGGTTAGAGGGTCATTAGATTGGTTCCATTGGTCGGCGCAACATTGAGGGCCGAAGGGCCTGTACTGCGCTGTAATGTTCTATGTTCTGTATTAACATACAGTGAAAGTTGCTTGCACGCTATACAGACAAACATACCATTCATAGAGAAGGAAACAAGAAAGTCAGAATGTAATGAAACGGGCATAATTAGGCTGTAGAGAAAGACCACTTAATGCAAGGTAAGTCCATTCAAATGTCTGACAGAAGCAGGAAAGAAGCTGTTCTTGAGTTGGTTGATACGTGACCTCAAACTTTTGTATCTTTTTCCCAATGGAACAAGATGGAAGAGAGAATGTCCGGGGTGTGTGAGGTCTTTAATTATTCCGGCTGCTTTGCTGAGACAGCAGGAAGTGTAGATAGAGTCAATGGATGGGAGGCTGGTTTGGGCTACATTCATGACCTTTTGTAGTTCTTGAGCAGAGCACACACTAAGCTGTGATACAACCAGAAAGAGAGAGTTCTATGGTACATCTGTAAAAGTTGGTGAGAGTTGTAGCTGACATGCCAAATTTTCTTAGTCTTCTGAGAATTTAGAGACATTGGTGGGCTTTTTTAACTATAGTGTCGGCGTGGGGGGGGGGGGGGGGGTGGGGGGGGGGGGGGGAAACCAGAACAGGTTGTTGGTGATCTGGACACCTAAAAACCTGAAGCTCTTGACCCTTTCTACTTCATCCCCGTTGATGTAGACTGGGGCAAGTTCTCCACTACGCTTCCTGAAGTTGATGACAATCTCCTTTATTTTGTTGACATTGAGGGAGAGATTATTGTTGCCTCACCAGTTCACCAGATTCTCCATCTCATTCCTGTACTCCGTTTCACCATTGTTTGAGATCTGACTCACTGTTGTTGGCAAACTTGAAAATCGAATTGGAGAGGAATTTGTCCACACAGTCATATGTGTATAAGGAGTATAGTAGGGGGCTGAGAACACAGACTTGTGAGGTATGGGTGTTGAGGATGATGGTGGAGGAGGTGTTGTTGTCTATCCTTACTGATTGTGGTCTGTGAGTTAGGAAGTTCAGGATCCCGTCACAGTCGGAGGTGCCAAAGCCCAGGCCACGGAGTTTGGAGATAAGTTTTGTGGGAACAATGGTGTTGAAGGCTGAGCTGTAGTCAATAAATAGGAGTCTGACATAGGTGTCCTTGTTACCTAGGTGGTCCAGGGGTCAGTGCACGGCATCTGATGTGCACCTGTTGTGGTGGTAGGCGAACCATAGTGGATCCAAGCAGTCCAAGAGGCTGGAATTGATTCGTACCATGACTAACCTTTTGAAACACTTCATAATTTTGGATGTCAGAACAACCAGCCAATAGTCTTTCATAGATCCTGGGATGATGATCATCTTCTTGAAGCAGAGAGGGACCTCAGATTGGTATATAGATTTTAAATGCACCTTGGAAAGGATTGCTAACATTTTGAATCCAGTCAGATGCATGTGTTATAATGTCAGTTTGCTGCTAGGTTTCTGTTAGAGTTGGCTTCTTGATTTGGATTCGACTCTTATCCAGAAAGCCACTTTCAGCCTTTTTCCTCTGCTGAAGACTTTCTTGATCACATGTGTCACTTGCAATCTTTCTCCAGTCGCAAGCATCATCGATGACATGATCCAACCCATTTGATCTTGGAGATTTCCTTTATTTTCTAATATCACACAGTGATTAGCACTGCTGCCTCACAACACCAGGGACTGGGGTACGATTCCCAGCGTGGGTCACAGACTGTGTGGAGTTTGCATGTTCTTCCCGTGGGTTTCCTCCTGGTGCTCTGGTTTCCTCCCACAATCTGAAAAATGTGCTAGTCAGGAGAATTGGCTATGCTAAATTCTCCCTCAGTGTACCCAAAAAGGCAATGAAGCAGATTTTCATAAAAACTTCATTGCAGTATTAATGTAAGCCTACTTGTGATGAATAAACTTTAAAATTTTTTTTATTTGTTTTACGTTAGCATAGTCAATTCTTACTGATTTTTCACTTACGCTTTTTATAAGGTGTATGTTGTCCCACAAAGAATGATGACACAAGGCATGCAGGGAACCCTGCACAGTGGCACAGTGGTAAACGCTGCTGCCTCATTGTGCCAAGGACCTGGGTTCAATTCCGGCCTCAGGTCACTGTCTGTGTGGAGTTGCACATTCTTCCCATGTCTGTGTGGATTTCCTCCAAATGCTCAGGTATCCTCCCAAGATCCAAAGATGTGCAGGTTAGGTTGATTGGAAATGCTAAATTGACCCTAGTGTCAGGGGGATTAGCGGGGTAAACATGTTAGGGGAATAGGGCGTGGGTAGGATTGTGGTTAGTGCTGATTCGATAGGCTGAATGTGGGGATTCTATGATTCTCCTTCCAAGTATCCATCAGAAAGATTCCGATGAGAAAAATTGCTAATAATAATTTCACGTTTTCTGGGTCATCGAGATGGAAACTCGAGTACACATTTCTCAATATTTAATTTTAAAAAATGTTTTATTTGCCTTTGGATATAGCAGTTGGGGCGAATGGGGTCAAAGGGAAAAAGCAGGATCAGGCTATTGAGTTGAATGATCAGCCATGATCATAATGAATGGTGGCGCAGACTCGAAGGGCCAAATTGCCTCTTCCTGCTGCAATGTTTCTATGTTTATAACATCCTCGATGTTAAAGATGCTCCTTTATAGCACTTAGCTCCAAAACATCAAAATCAGTCTCGCCTGGATATATAACCAATTCAACTGACTAATAAAACTTTTCAACTGCTTCTTCTTTAGATGTGACATCTGTAATGACCTGGCGGAGTTAACCAGGAGGATGAACTTTATAGGTGATGTTTTTAACCAATGGACCCTGGATTTCACTGGGTCCAGCTGCTTATCAATGGAACTGATAATTGGTTAATTGATAAGTATTAATTGAGGTTAATTGATAAGTATATGGAAGAGAAGGGAATGGTTTAGTTTGGAGGGGCATTGCTTTTTATTTTGGTCGGCACAACATCGAAGGCCGAAGGGCCTGTTCTGTGCTGTAATGTTCTATGTTCTATGTTCTATGATGTGACTTTGTGAATTCTCACTGAACAACAACAACAAAAATGGTTTATTTTTCAGTGTTCAGTGGCAGGGAATTGGCCACATTTGGCTGTTTAAGCAGATCATGATTGATCTTGTTTTTAACTCCATTTACTTGCCTTTTTTCTATCATCCCTTTATTTACCCCATAAACTCTTCCCCCAATATTGAAAGCTCCGATTGAAGTCCAACATCCACAGATATTTGGAGAGAATTTCAGATTTCTGTCACGCTTTTAGTGATGATATGGAGGTGCCCAGTATTGGACTGGGGTAAATACAGTAAGAAGTCTCTCAACACCAGGTTAAAGTCCAACTGATTTATGTGGTAGTACGAGCTTTCGGAGCACTGCCCCTTCATCAGGTGAATGAAGAGTTTAGTTCACAAACAGGGCATAAATAGACACAAACTCAATTACACGATAATGGGTGGAATGCCAATCTTTACAGATAATCAATCTTAAAGGTTCAGACAATGTGAGTGGAGAGAGGGTGACATTATATCATGTTATCTGTAACCCCCACGATTTGCCTGGGCTTGTAGTGGAGAGGTTACGACAGGAAGAGAACACTCTTGCCTGGTGATTGTTGAACGATGTTCATTCATCCATTGTGTTAGTGTCTGCGTTAGTGTCGCTAATGCACCATGCCTCAGGACATCCTTTCCTGCAGCCAGTTCAGGCAGACAACGTTGGCCGAGTTGCAAGAGTATGTACCGTGTACCTGGTGGATGGTGTTCTCACATGAGATGATGGCATCCATGTTGATGATCCAGTATGTCTCGCAGAGGTTGCTGTGGCAGGGTTGTGTGGTATTGTGGTCACTGTTCTCCTGAAGGTTGGGTAGTTTGCTGCGAACAATGATCTGTTTGAGGTTGTGCGGTTGTCTGAAGGCAAGAAGTGGGGGACTGTGGGGATGGCCTTGAAAGATGTTCGTGTTCATCAATGATATATTGAAGGCTCCGAAGAAGATGTCGTACCTTCTCCACTCTGGGGAAGTACCGGATGACGAAAGGTACTCTGTCCTCCGTGTCCCGTGTTTGTCTTCTGAGGAGGTCGGTGCTGTTTTTCACTGCGGCACGTCGGAACTGCAATCGATGAGTTGAGCATCATATTCTGTCCTCACAAGCGCATCTTTCAGTATCTGGAGGTGCCTGTCGCGATCCTCATCTGAGCAGATCCTGTGTGTATGGAGGGCATGTTCATAGGGGATGGCTTCTTTACCGTGTTTAGGGTGGAAGTTGGAGAAGTGGAGCATTGTGAGGTTATCCGTGGGCTTGCGGTACAGGGAGGTTCTGAAGTGACCGTCCTTGATGGAGATGTGTGTGTCCAAGAATGTAACCAATTCCGGAGAATAGTCCATGATGAGTCCGCTGGTGGGATGGAACTTTTTGATGTCATCATATAGTTGTTTCAGTGATTGTTCACCATGAGTCCAAAGGAAGAAAATGTCCTCAATGTATCTAGTGTATAGCCTCGGTTGAAGATTCTGTGTGGTGAAGAACAAAAAACAAAGAAAATTACAGCACAAGAACAAGCCCTTCGGCTCCTCCAAGCCTGCACCTATCATGCTGCCTGACTGAACTAAAACTCCCTACCCTTCTGGGGACCATATTCCTCTATACCCAGCTCATTCATTACTTGTCAAGCTATCCCTTAAAAGTCACTACCTTATCCACTTCCACCACCTCCCCAGCAATGAGTTCCAGGCACCACTACTTTCTGTATTAAAAAAATCTGCCTCGTACAGGTACGAGAAAGCTTCAGGAAGGGTTTTCTACTACACCGGAAATATTGAGCCAAAGGTAGACATCCAGCTAGTTACTCAGTAACCAGCAATACCCTCAAAACTGTTATCTGTTATCTATGCAAACCGGAGCTGCTGAGATTGGCTCTTACAGTGTTGAAGCTCACTATACATAGAACATAGAACATAGAACAATACAGCACAGAACAGGCCCTTCGGCCTTCGATGTTGTGCCGACCAAAATAAAAAGCAATGCCCCTCCTAACTAAAACATTCCCTTCTCATCCATATACTTATCCACTAACCTCTTAAACGCCACCAAACTTGGCGCATCTACAACAGCTGCAGGCAGGGCATTCCACTCCCTAATCACTCTTTGAGTAAAGAACCTAACTCTGATATCCGTCCTATAACTCATACCCCTTAATTTAAAGTTGTGTCCCCTCGTGCTAGCTTTCTCCATCCTAGGAAAAGGCTATCACTGTCCACCCTATCCAAACCTCTAATTATCTTATATGCTTCAATAAGATCCCCCCTTAGCCGCCTCCTTTCTAACGAAAACAACCTCAAATCCTTCAACCTCTCGTCATAGGACCTGCCCTCCATACCAGGCAACATCCTAGTAAACCTCCTCTGTACCCTCTCCAATGCCTCCACATCTTTCTTCTAATGTGGCGACCAGAACTGCACACAATACTCCAAGTGCGGCCGCACTAGAGTTTTGTACAGTTGCAACATGATGCTGCGGCTCCTAAATTCAATCCCCCTACCAATAAAAGCTAAGACTCCATATACCTTCTTAACAACTTTATCCACTTGACTGCCTACTTTCAGGGATCTATTGACACATACACCAAGATCCTTCTGTTCCCCCACACTATTAAGAGCCCTACCATTAGCCCTATACTCTACACATTTATTGTTCCTGCCAAAGTGCATTACCTCACACTTTTCCACATTAAACTCCATTTGCCACCTCTCGGCCCAGCTCTGCAACTTGTCCAAGTCACTCTGTAAACGAAAACACCCCTCTTCACTATCTACCACACCACCAACTTTAGTATCATCTGCAAATTTACTGATCCATCCCTCAATACCCTCATCCAGATCATTTATAAAAATTACAAACAGCAGGGGCCCCAAAACAGACCCCTGAGGCACACCCCTCGTCACCGAACTCCACGATGAAAATCTCCCATCAACCACCTCCCTCTGTCTTCTATCTGCCAGCCAATTTCTAATCCAATTTGCTAAATCACCCTCTATTCCACACATCTGCATTTTCTGTAGAAGTCTTCATGCTGCCTGACTGAACTAAAACTCCCTACCCTTCTGGGGACCATATTCCTCTATACCCAGCTCATTCATTACTTGTCAAGCTATCCCTTAAAAGTCACTACCTTATCCACTTCCACCACCTCCCCAGCAATGAGTTCCAGGCACCACTACTTTCTGTATTAAAAAAATCTGCCTCGTACAGGTACGAGAAAGCTTCAGGAAGGGTTTTCTACTACACCGGAAATATTGAGCCAAAGGTAGACATCCAGCTAGTTACTCAGTAACCAGCAATACCCTCAAAACTGTTATCTGTTATCTATGCAAACCGGAGCTGCTGAGATTGGCTCTTACAGTGTTGAAGCTCACTATACATAGAACATAGAACATAGAACAATACAGCACAGAACAGGCCCTTCGGCCTTCGATGTTGTGCCGACCAAAATAAAAAGCAATGCCCCTCCTAACTAAACCATTCCCTTCTCATCCATATACTTATCAACTAACCTCTTAAACGCCACCAAACTTGGCGCATCTACAACAGCTGCAGGCAGGGCATTCCACTCCCTAATCACTCTTTGAGTAAAGAACCTACCTCTGATATCCGTCCTATAACTCATACCCCTTAATTTAAAGTTGTGTCCCCTCGTGCTAGCTTTTTCCATCCTAGGAAAAAGGCTATCACTGTCCACCCTATCCAAACCTCTAATTATCTTATATGTTTCAATAAGATCCCCCCTTAGCCGCCTCCTTTCTAACGAAAACAACCTCAAATCCTTCAACCTCTCTTCATAGGACCTGCCCTCCATACCAGGCAACATCCTAGTAAACCTCCTCTGTACCCTCTCCAATGCCTCCACATCTTTCTTATAATGTGGCGACCAGAACTGCACACAATACTGGATATGGAGAATGTGCAGACGCTGCACAAACAGTGCCCCAAGCCCGGGGAATCAAACCTGGCTCCCTGGTATGGTTAGGCAGCAATACTAACCACCCATCCAAGCCTACATCCCTTGAATGAAAAAAGAAAATATAGGCTAACCCCTCAGCTCTCTAATTATTCCCATTTTCCTGCTCAGGGTTCCCTCACAGACTGTAAAAATTTCCCTTCAAGTATTTACACGATTGACTTTGAACTTTACTGTTGAATCTGTTTCCATCATTTTTTTCAGGCAGTGAATTCAGATCATCACAACCCATCTGGTTCCTTTCACCTTAAGTTTGTGTCCTCTAGTTACCACCGAAAACTCTGTCTCCTTATTTACCAATTTGTACTCTTCATGATTTTGAAAAGCTCAAGAAATCTTCTCTGCTGTTCTCTAATCTAAGAAGAATAATCACTGATTCTCTCCACATCTCTGAACAATGATTGGGTTGTGTGTGTACTTTAAATAAGTTTTTGTGTCGGTCTTCACAGAGGAGGACACAATAGCTTACCGAATATTAAAGATAGAGAGTTGGTAGGAGCTAAGGTCCTAATTACTAATTAATTAATTAATTAATCAATCATAATTACTGTTACTAAAGAGGTAATGCTTGATAGACTAATGGGCCTGAAGGGAGACAAGTCCCCAGGACCAGATGGAATGCATCCCAGGGTTCTGAAAGAAATGGTAGAAATGATAGCAGATGCTTTAGTAATTATTTATCAAAATTCGCTGGACTCTGGGGAAGTGCCGGCAGATTGGAAAATGGATAATGTTACGCCGCTGTTTAAAAAAGGTAGCAGACAAAAGGTGGGTAACTACAGGGTTAGCTTAACATCTGTAGTTGGGAAAATGCTAGAATCCATCATTAAAGAAGAAATGGCAAGACACCTAGAAAAGAATGGTTTGATCAAACAGACGCAGCACGGATTCATGAAGGGGAAGTTGTGTTTGATGAATTTACTGGATTTTTATGAAGATGTGACTAGTGCAGTAGACAAGGGGAACTAGTGGATATGGTGTTTTTAGATTTCCAGAAGGTGTTCAGTAAAGTGCCTCACAAAAGGTTGCTGTAGAAGGTTAGGGTGCACGGAGTTGGGGGTAAGGTGTTAGCATGGATTGAGGATTGGTTATCTAACAGGAAGCAGAGAGTTGGAATCAATGACTGCTTTTCTGGTTGGCAGTTGGTGACTAGTGGAGTGCTGTAGGGATCAGTGCTGGGGCCTCAACTATTTATCATTTACATAGACACTCTGGAGGAAGGGGCTGAGTGTAGGGTAACAAAATTTGCTAATGACACAATGATGAGTAGAAAAGCAAATTGCGTGGAGGATGCGGAAAGCCTGCAGAGGATCTGGATAGGTTGAGTGAGTGGGCGAGGACCTGGCAGATGGAGTATAATGTTAGCAAATGTTATCCACTTTGGTAGAAATAATAGTAGGAGGGATTATTATTTGAAGGGTGAAAAGCTGCAACATGCTACAGTGCAGAGGGACCTGGGGGTCCTTGTGCACGAATCGCAAAAACCCAGTCTGCAGGTGCAGCAGGTGATCAGATCAGCCATGATCTTATTGAATGGTGGGGCAGGCTCGAGGGGCTGGATGGCCGACTCCTGCTCCTATTTCTTATGTTCTTATTTACATCTCTCTGCTCAGTCTGAGTACAGATTCGGAGTGGACACATGTTTGCTTTCTTTGTATGAGCTAATTCTGGAAACAATCCAAGAACAGCAATTCTGAGAATAAACTCTGGAGCTCAGGAAGGAACTGTTTGGATAATTTGAACACCTTTCTCCTATATTTACAAAGATTGAGTCTGTGTCATATTATCAATCATTAGTGTCACCTCGAGCCTTCCATTCTTTAGGTAACTTTGTTCGCTCCAATCTGAAGAGCAGTATTTGATGGGGGAGCCAATGGCCTAGTGCTATTATTACTAGCCTGTTAATCCAGGCACTCAGCTAACGTTCTGGAGATCTGGGTTCAAATCCCACCACAGCAGATAGTGGAATTTGAATTCAATAAAAAATATCTGGAATTAAGAACTTATGAAACTGTTGTCAATTGTTGGAAAAAAAACGCATTTTGTGCATTAATGCCCTTTAGGGAAGGAAATCTGCTGTCTTTACCTGATCTGGCCTACATGTGACTCCAGACCCACAGCATTGTGGTTGACTCTGAATTGCCCTTTTGCCTAGCGAGCCACTCAGCTACATCAATCATTACATAAGGGCAACTAGGGATAGGCAATAAATGCTGGCTGGCCAATGATATCCATGTCCCAAAAATGAATTTTTAAAAAATCCTACCATCCAGTTCTGTGAATTTAGGCCCAGGAATAACTTGGGGTTCATTGTAGGGACCAAAGTAATCTGTACTGTGTAACCTGCCTGATTCAGAGAGGGGTTTGTCTATTGTCTGGAGCACCTGTCCAGCTCTGTCTGTTTCCAACTAAGAATCTCCCTGAGAGGGAGGTGGGGAGAGGCAGCGAGGACCAGATTCCCATCCTTTGACTCTGTCTACATTTCCTGCTGCCTTGGCAAGCAGTCAACATAATCAAGCACATTCCCTCTTCCACCTTCTTCCAAGGGATTCTCGGAGGCTATTTTGCAGGGCTGAAATGGTCGCTACGAGAGGACACAGGTTTAGGGTGCTAGAAAGAAGGTACAAAGGAGATGTTAAGGGTAAGTTTTTCACTCAGAGAGTGAGTAGAATCGGCTGCCATCGGCGATGGTGGAGGCGAACTTGTTGGGGTCTTTTAAGAGACTTCTGGATGAGTACATGGGATTTAATGGGATTGGGAGTTACAGATAGCCCTGGTAGGTATTAAAATGATACGTGCAACTTATGGCCAAAGGGCCTGTTTGTGCTGTAGTGTTCTATGTTCTTCCATCAGGAAAAGTCTGAGCTCACGGACCAACCGACTCAAGAACAGCTTCTTCCCGGCTGCTGTCAGAATTTTCAATGGACCCACCTCGCATTAAATTGATCTTTCTCTACACCCCTCGCTGTGACTGTAACACTACATTCTGCACCCTCTTGCTTTCTTCTCTGTGCTTTGTCCATATAGCATGCAAGAAACAATACTTTTCATTGTTTATTAATACATGTGACAATAATAAACCAAATCAAAAAATCAAAATCAAAAGGAGCTTCACAAGCTGGGTTCCCAGTTTTTCAGAACTCTCAGTGCTGTCACATCCCAGGATAACACCCAAACATTAGGATGCTCTGAAATCCCACTGTCAAACATTGGGATTGAGGAGCTCACCTTTCACTGATAAACTCTTCCGGCAATCCCCACCATTCCCAGCTTTTTCTTGCCACATCCCCTGGGCAGAGAAGAGCCCAGAGGAGCGGAGTGAAGAGAGCAAAGTGAAGACAGAGTGGAGAGGGCTGGAGTGAAGGGGGACTGAATAGAGGAGGCCACAGTGGAGGAGGCCGGATGGAGGGACTGCAAGGTTGCAGTTGGGTGGGGAGGAGAGTGGAGGAAGGGGCTGGTGTTGGTGGTGGGGGGAGAGGAGAGATGGAGAGGATGGAAGACAACTTTTCCAAACAATCTGCAACTGATGGATTCCCCACTCCCCCCTACCAATCATACTCACTCCCACTCCCTCTACCCACACTTTCCCCTTCTACACAGAGATAGGGAGGGTTGTAGGGACTGGAGGAGAGATAGAGAGGGGAGTAGTAGCTGTGGGAGGTTACAGACACATGGAAGTTGGAGAAGCTGGACAGAGAGCTCTATTCTGTTTCTAACCCTATGCTGCATCTGTCCTGGGAGTGTTTGATGGGGGACAGTGTAGAGGGAGCTTTACTCTGTATCTAATCCCGTGCTGTACCTGTCCTGGGAGTGTTTGATGGGGACAGTGTAGAGGGAGCTTTACTCTGTATCTACCCCGTGCTGTACCTGTCCTGGGAGTGTTTGATGGGGGACAGTGTAGAGGGAGCTTTACTCTGTATCTAACCCCATGCTGTACCTGTCCTGGGAGTGTTTGATGGGGGACAGTGTAGAGGGAGCTTTACTCTGTATCTAACCCCGTGCTGTACCTGTCCTGGGAGTGTTTGATGGGGGACAGTGTAGAGGGAGCTTTACTCTGTATCTAACCCCGTGCTGTACCTGTCCTGGGAGTGTTTGATGGGGGACAGTGTAGAGGGAGCTTTACTCTGTATCTAACCCCGTGCTGTACCTGTCCTGGGAGTGTTTGATGGGGGACAGTGTAGAGGGAGCTTTACTCTGTATCTAACCCCGTGCTGTACCTGTCCTGGGAGTGTTTGATGGGGACAGTGTAGAGGGAGCTTTACTCTGTATCTAACCCCGTGCTGTACCTGTCCTGGGAGTGTTTGATGGGGGACAGTGTAGAGGGAGCTTTACTCTGTATCTAACCCCGTGCTGTACCTGTCCTGGGAGTGTTTGATGGGGACAGTGTAGAGGGAGCTTTACTCTGTATCTAACCCCGTGCTGTACCTGTCCTGGGAGTGTTTGATGGGGGACAGTGTAGAGGGAGCTTTACTCTGTATCTAACCCCGTGCTTACGTGTTCCTGGGAGTGTTTGATGGGGACAGTTAGAGGGAGCTTTACTCTGTATCTAACCCCGTGCTGTACCTGTCCTGGGAGTGTTTGATGGGGGGACAGTGTAGAGGGAGCTTTACTCTGTATCTAACCCCGTGCTGTACCTGTCCTGGGAGTGTTTGATGGGGACAGTGTAGAGGGAGCTTTACTCTGTATCTAACCCCGTGCTGTACCTGTCCTGGGAGTGTTTGATGGGGGAGTGTAGAGGGAGCTTTACTCTGTATCTAACCCCGTGCTGTACCTGTCCTGGGAGTGTTTGATGGGGGACAGTGTAGAGGGAGCTTTACTCTGTATCTAACCCCGTGCTGTACCTGTCCTGGGAGTGTTTGATGGGGGACAGTGTAGAGGGAGCTTTACTCTGTATCTAACCCCGTGCTGTACCTGTCCTGGGAGTGTTGATGGGGGACAGTGTAGAGGGAGCTTTACTCTGTATCTAACCCCGTGCTGTACCTGTCCTGGGAGTGTTTGATGGGGGACAGTGTAGAGGGAGCTTTACTCTGTATCTAACCCCGTGCTGTACCTGTCCTGGGAGTGTTTGATGGGGGACAGTGTAGAGGGAGCTTTACTCTGTATCTAACCCCGTGCTGTACCTGTCCTGGGAGTGTTTGATGGGGACAGTGTAGAGGGAGCTTTACTCTGTATCTAACCCCGTGCTGTACCTGTCCTGGGAGTGTTTGATGGGGGACAGTGTAGAGGGAGCTTTACTCTGTATCTAACCCCGTGCTGTACCTGTCCTGGGAGTGTTTGATGGGGGACAGTGTAGAGGGAGCTTTACTCTGTATCTAACCCCGTGCTGTACCTGTCCTGGGAGTGTTTGATGGGGGGACAGTGTAGAGGGAGCTTTACTCTGTATCTAACCCGTGCTGTACCTGTCCTGGGAGTGTTTGATGGGGGGACAGTGTAGAGGGAGCTTTACTCTGTATCTAACCCCGTGCTGTACCTGTCCTGGGAGTGTTTGATGGGGACAGTGTAGAGGGAGCTTTACTCTGTATCTAACCCCGTGCTGTACCTGTCCTGGGAGTGTTTGATGGGGGACAGTGTAGAGGGAGCTTTACTCTGTATCTAACCCCGTGCTGTACCTGTCCTGGGAGTGTTTGATGGGGGGCAGTGTAGAGGGAGCTTTACTCTGTATCTAACCCCGTGCTGTACCTGTCCTGGGAGTGTTTGATGGGGGACAGTGTAGAGGAGCTTTACTCTGTATCTAACCCCGTGCTGTACCTGTCCTGGGAGGTTGATGGGGGGACAGTGTAGAGGGAGCTTTACTCTGTATCTAACCCGTGCTGTACCTGTCCTGGGAGTGTTTGATGGGGGACAGTGTAGAGGGAGCTTTACTCTGTATCTAACCCCGTGCTGTACCTGTCCTGGGAGTGTTTGATGGGGACAGTGTAGAGGGAGCTTTACTCTGTATCTAACCCCGTGCTGTACCTGTCCTGGGAGTGTTTGATGGGGGACAGTGTAGAGGGAGCTTTACTCTGTATCTAACCCCGTGCTGTACCTGTCCTGGGAGTGTTTGATGGGGACAGTGTAGAGGGAGCTTTACTCTGTATCTAAACCCGTGCTGTACCTGTCCTGGGAGTGTTTGATGGGGGACAGTGTAGAGGGAGCTTTACTCTGTATCTAACCCCGTGCTGTACCTGTCCTGGGAGTGTTTGATGGGGACAGTGTAGAGGGAGCTTTACTCTGTATCTAACCCCGTGCTGTACCTGTCCTGGGAGTGTTTGATGGGGACAGTGTAGAGGGAGCTTTACTCTGTATCTAACCCCGTGCTGTACCTGTCCTGGGAGTGTTTGATGGGGGACAGTGTAGAGGGAGCTTTACTCTGTATCTAACCCCGTGCTGTACCTGTCCTGGGAGTGTTTGATGGGGACAGTGTAGAGGGAGCTTTACTCTGTATCTAACCCCGTGCTGTACCTGTCCTGGGAGTGTTTGATGGGGGACAGTGTAGAGGGAGCTTTACTCTGTATCTAACCCCGTGCTGTACCTGTCCTGGGAGTGTTTGATGGGGACAGTGTAGAGGGAGCTTTACTCTGTATCTAACCCCGTGCTGTACCTGTCCTGGGAGTGTTTGATGGGGGGGACAGTGTAGAGGGAGCTTTACTCTGTATCTAACCCCGTGCTGTACCTGTCCTGGGAGTGTTTGATGGGGGACAGTGTAGAGGGAGCTTTACTCTGTATCTAACCCCGTGCTGTACCTGTCCTGGGAGTGTTTGATGGGGGGACAGTGTAGAGGGAGCTTTACTCTGTATCTAACCCCGTGCTGTACCTGTCCTGGGAGTGTTTGATGGGGGGACAGTGTAGAGGGAGCTTTACTCTGTATCTAACCCCGTGCTGTACCTGTCCTGGGAGTGTTTGATGGGGACAGTGTAGAGGGAGCTTTACTCTGTATCTAACCCCGTGCTGTACCTGTCCTGGGAGTGTTTGATGGGGGACAGTGTAGAGGGAGCTTTACTCTGTATCTAACCCCGTGCTGTACCTGTCCTGGGAGTGTTTGATGGGGGGACAGTGTAGAGGGAGCTTTACTCTGTATCTAACCCCGTGCTGTACCTGTCCTGGGAGTGTTTGATGGGGGGACAGTGTAGAGGGAGCTTTACTCTGTATCTAACCCCGTGCTGTACCTGTCCTGGGAGTGTTTGATGGGGGACAGTGTAGAGGGAGCTTTACTCTGTATCTAACCCCGTGCTGTACCTGTCCTGGGAGTGTTTGATGGGGGACAGTGTAGAGGGAGCTTTACTCTGTATCTAACCCCGTGCTGTACCTGTCCTGGGAGTGTTTGATGGGGACAGTGTAGAGGGAGCTTTACTCTGTATCTAACCCCGTGCTGTACCTGTCCTGGGAGTGTTTGATGGGGTCAGTGTAGAGGGAGATTTACTTTTCACACTCCCATCTACTGGTCTTGTTTTTGGACAGGGGAAAAGTTCCAAATCTGATGATTGTCTCCAGCTGTAAAGTCAGTCAGTTTGATTTGAGGTTTGGGCAGCTTCCAGTTTGGAAATATTAAAGTCCAGCTTTTACTGAGTTTATCCCAGCAGATTATACTCACTAATTAGAAAGTTTGATTCTGGAAGTCCTGCCCAGACAGCACTCTGAGTGTATCTACATCACAAATTGCAGTGATTCAAGAAAACAGCTTTGCCACCAAGATGACACAGTGGTTAGCACGGTGGTTAGCACTGCTGCTTCACTGTCCTGAGACCTGGGTTTGATTTCCGGCTCGGGTCACTGTCTGCGTGGAGTTTGCATATTCTCCTCGTGTCTGCATGGGTTTCCTCTGGGTGCTCTGGTTTCCTCCCACAGTCCAGAGATATGTGGGTTAGGTTGATTGGCCGTGCTAATGTTGCCCCTTAATGTCCTGAGGTGTGTAGATTAGCGGGTAATTATATGGGAATAGGGCCTGGGTGGGATAGTAGTTGGTGCAAACTTGATGGGCTGAATGGCCTCTTTCTGCACTGTCGGGTTTCTATGATTCACCATCATCATCACCTCAAGGACAATTAGGAATAGACAGTAAATGCTGACCAAATATTAAAAAAAAGTCTAAACTCAGACAATGACACAAGAGTAAATACTTAAAATCATCAAATCTTACAGTCTGGCAGGGACTAGCTCACTGCTTATACCTGCTCTGAGAGAAAGCATGTCACATCCTCTTTCCTCACAACTCCTTCAATTCCCTCTTCAAGCATTTTGGAATGGAATGAATTGTCAGTTGAAGTTTTGCAGATGTGTTTCTGTTCTCTGTGCCTCCACAGAAAAGCTGCAAAGGAAACCTTCTTATTCACATCTCACAACACTAGCTTGGCTGGGTGCTAATTATCAGCTCCTTTGACATTGAAACAGACTTTTTCCAAAAGTTAAATATTCTAATCTACTATCTTCTAATTCTTTCTTCAAAAGTATCTTTCTCCTGCGACATGATATTACAAGGTAGTGAACTGTGAGGATTTATTTCACAGAACGGCTGAGAAATGAAGGGGAACAACCCTATAATCTCAGTGTGGTGTGGATTTGTGTTGTAGATAAAATAATACCTCAGATTGTTAGTGAATCAAAAATACAGTGATTTTTATTTCAAAACTCTGGCATTAATTCCAGAGTTTTGGGAGAACTCGTTCCTCACAATGGACTACCAGACTTCTCACAGAACACAAACACAAGTGGATATTTATACATTATAGGGTCCAGCAGTAATCACAATTCAAAGTTACAACTCCACCCAGGCCTCCCAGTCTTCCTTCCTTGGTCATGATTCAGTTCCAGATTTAATCAGGAATCACAGTCCTGCAATCACGACACAGTCTTCAATCCGGTCACGATTCAAAACCCTTCTCTGTCTTTGGAGTTACTTGTGGGATCGTGACCGTCCCAGCAGGATTCTTCCTGTTAAAAGCCAGTATTGTAAACTACCATCTGTCCAACTAACACAAATAGGTAAGCTTTGCAAAGTCTACATAATAACAGCCACATTAAACTCTCTGTGTTTATAAAAATGAGAGTTAAAGCATGTGAGACATGAACAAATAATTTATAATGATGCCAGGAGCAGTATAAGCTAAAGGAGATCAGTCATGATGAAGGGTTACGTTTATGACATATTCTAGATACAAGATCCATTAACCCTTTCCCCACTTCAATTTGTGATCGGGTATTAACTGTGTTTTCCATCATTATTAGAATAAGTGACCAGTGTAATGTTACATTTTAATCAATACCGATTGCTGATGGTCTCATTTAAATAATCAATGCAGGAATTTGCACTGTCTGTACTGCATCAGTTGAAGATTTTGTTTGTTCCACATACACAATGCCACCTGTAGCTACAAACAAATTTCTTCTACCATGTATGAGGCCCTCGATTTGCTATGGTTAAAAGGCTTTACACATGGCCTTTCCCCATTGATTTTTTTTTTATTTCAAAAAAATACTTTATTCATAAAAATCTCAATTAAACCATTGCAAACCTACATATCTAAACATTGCAAACAGTGCAGAAGAAAAAATCATTTTTACAATCGTATACAAAATTAGTCATTACATTTCAAAACTTAAAACTATATACATGCCTCAAAATTTACTGTGTGTCGTTATTTCTCAGATTGGTGCACAGTTACACAGGTCGAAGGTATTCCGCAGTTCCCAGGCCCTCGGTCTGCCTCCATTAAAAGGCATTACAGTGTGCCCTTTCCCCATTGTGCCTTTGCAGTGGCTACTCCAAGCTTCCGCATGTCCCTCAGCACGTAGTCCTGGACCTTGAAATATGTTCTCCCTAAATTGTCTCAAATTTGGTTTTTAATCCATAGATCTATAAACATGGACAGGGATTGCAGGTGGAAGTGGGAACATTGGGGTGGCGGCACGGGCTCATTGGGCTGAAGGGCCTGTTTCCCGTGCTGTTTTGTTCTTTGTTCTTTATATCAGTCTGCAACACTCGGTCAAGGACAGTTCTTTCAACTGGAAGATCAGCAAGTATCTGGCGGACCAAAGTCTGAGATGATGACCTTCCAGCAGCTGTTGATATTTGTGTGAGTCCCCGGAAACAGCCCGTAGACCACAGAGTCCTGTGTCACTGAGCTGCTTGGGACAAACCTCCACAAATACCCACTGCATCTCACTCCAGACCTTCTTTGCAAAGGCACATTCCACAAGGAGGTGTTCGACCGTCTCATCAGCCCCGCAGCCGCTTCGAGGGCAGCGTGCGGTGCTGTTGAGACCTTGAGTGTGCATAAAGGATCTGACGGGGAGTGCCCTTCTCACCACCAGCCAAGCCAGATCTTGGTGCTTGTTTGTAAGTTCTGGTGATGAGGCGTTCTGCCAGATGACACTGACAGTCTGCTCAGGGAACCATCCAACAGGATCCGCCATCTCCTTTTCTCTCAGGGCCTCGAGGACATTACGTGCTGACCACTGCTTAATCGCCATGTGGTCAAAGGTGTGTTGTGGAAAAATTTCTCTGCGAAGGACAGGTGCTGCGGTACGGTCCAACTACTCAGAACATTCCACGGCAGACTGGCCAGACCCATCCTTCGCAACACCTGGGACAGGTAGAACCTCAAAAAGTAGGGGCACTTGCTGTTGGTGTACCCAGGATCTACGCACAGCTTGATGCAGCCACATACGAAGGTGGCCATCAGGATGAGGGAGGCGTTGGGAATGTTTTTCCCTCCGTTCTCTGGAGATTTGTGCAGCATCGCCTACCTCCGGACGCGATCCATCTTCGATCTCCAGATAAACTTAAAGGTGGCCTGTGTCACTGCTGCAGCGCAGGATCTGGGGATAAGCCACACCTGCGTCAAGTACAACAACACCTTGCACTGGATCACCAGGTTTTTCCCTGTAATGGAGAGGGAGCGTTGCTCCGACCAGCCCAGTTTCTGCCTGGCTTTTGCGATGCGCTCATCCCAGTTTTTGGTGCATGCCCCTGCTGCTCCAAACCATCTCCCCAGCACCTTCAGGTAGTCTACCCTGATGGTGAAGGGGACAAAGGATTTGTCAGCCCAGTTCCCAAAGAACATGGCCTCGCTCTTACCCTGGTTGATTTTAGCTGCTAATCTTGTCCCTCTCTGTAATAGCTACAACCTCATAATCATACGTGCTAATCCAAGCTCTTAAGTTCAGTTGCCTTACCTTTCATATTCCTTGCTGCTCTAAATGCTGGTTTAACCAGTGACACCCACATCCCATAAGGAAATACATTTAAAGACTGTACAACAGTGTGATAAGAGCACAGCTGGAGTGCTGCATACAATTCTAGTCATCACATTTCAGGAACAACGTGACTCCAGATTAGACAACAAACAGAGATTCACAAAGCTGTTGTCTGCATCACAAATCTTTAGTAATGAGGAAAGATTGGATTAACTGAGGTTATTTTCCTTGAAAAGGAGGGAGCAGAGGGGTTAACGTGTATAATATTATGAGGAGCTTAGAGTAAATAGGATTCAAAAATCAGGGAGCATGGATTTAACCTAATTGGTGGGAGAATTAGAGAAATGTTAACCCAGAGAGTGATAGGAACATGGAATTCATTACATCAGAATGATTGTAGAAACTCACCCATCCCTACTGCCCGATCTATATATCCTCCTATCCCTTTCTCCCTCATATCTTTATTTAGCTTCCCCTTGAATGCAACTAGAAGTTTTGCCTCAGCAATTGCGTGTGCTTGTGTTCCACATTCTGGGGTAAATTATCTCTTGAGTTCCCTATTTATTACCGAAGGTATCAGCAGCAGCACAAAGGTAAAATTGTATATTCAGCCACAGCTCAGTTAACAGCACTCTGGAGTCAGAAAGGTTCAAATCCCACTCCAAAGACTGGGATACATAATCCAAATGTGGAGGTGCCGGCGTTGGACTGGGGTAAACACAGCAAGAAGTCTGACAACACCAGGTTTAAGTCCAATCGATTTATTTGATAGTAAACTCGCAAGGAAACCCCGAAAGCTTGTGAGTTTACTATCAAATAAATCCATTGGACTTAAACCTGATGTTGTCAGACTTCTTGCTATATATAATCCAGGGCAGTGCTGAGAAAGTGCTACACTGTTGTGGCTTTGGTGTTAAACTGAGCCTCACATCTGATGGGTGGGTGTGAAAAATTCCAGACACCATTTCAGGAAAGAAGGGAGGGGGAATCCGGGGGTGTGGGGGAGGGGGGGGGAAGAGTTCTCTTTGATGTTCTAATCGATATTTATTCCTCAAAAATCATCAAAGTAGATCATTTTGTGAAAGCTTGCTATATACAAATTGGCTGTCTTATTCCCTATCTGACTTATATCTCAATAAACTTGCAACTTTATAAGATCCTTGTCAGACCCCACTTGGAGTACTGTGCGCAGTTCTGGTCGTCTCACTATAGGAAGGATGTGGAAGCCATTGAGAGGGTGCAGAGGAGATTTACAAGGATGTTGCCTGGATTGGGAGGCAGGCCTTATGAAGACAGGTTGAGGGAGCTGGGACTGTTCTCCCTGGAGAGACGAAGGTTGAGAGGCGACCTGATAGAGGTTTACAAGATGTTGAGAGGAATAGATAGGGTGGACTCTCAGAGACTATTTCCCAGGGCTGAAATAGTCGCGACGAGAGGGCACAGATTTAAGGTGCAGGGAAGCAAGTACAGAGGGGATGCTAGGGGAAAGTTTTTCACTCAGAGGGTGGTGAGTGAATGGAATCAGCTGCTGTCGACGATGGTAGGGGCGAACTCGCTGGGGTCTTTTAAAAGACTTCTGGATGAGTATATGGGATTTAATGAATTGGGAGTTACAGATAGTTCTATGGCCTGGTAGGTATAAATATGATCGGCCCAAGTTGTGGGCCGAAGGGCTTGTTTGTGCTGTAGTGTTCTATGTTCTAAACTAATGATTCTGTACAAATAGGAGATTTTTGCTCTTTCTGTAAGGATTCTCAGTATTTATAAAATCCTTCAATCAGATTGCAGACATAAAACCAGTGGAGGTCACAGTATGAATGGTTCAGACTGCCCAAGGTCTGCACTAACACATCATTATAACACCTGAGAATTCAGTGTGTCAGGGTCAGTGTGGAGACAGCTCGACTCTCTGACATCGTGGGTATTTCTTATTGTTCATATTTACATAACTGACAATGGCATCTTCTTCAAATGGCATTAAATCATTAGAAAGGATTTTACCGACTGTCAGTTTTTGCATCCAATCTGAGTTTGGCCCGACGGTACAGGCTCCCTGCACAATTCAATCCAGAATTCCCAGACAGGATTCCGTGGAATCTAACAGACTCAGTCTTTTCCCATCCATAGAGTGAGAGATTCCAGCTGCTCCTAGTTTGTCCAATCAGGGGCTACTTCCGCAGGGTGAACACGGACAGCAGGACGTGTGGGGTGGGGAGAGGGGGGATACAGGACCTGTGGGGTGGGGAGA
>JAGIQG010000026.1:42476094-42566705 GCA_024679065.1 Sphyrna mokarran
GTGTTCTATGTTCTAAACTAATGATTCTGTACAAATAGGAGATTTTTGCTCTTTCTGTAAGGATTCTCAGTATTTATAAAATCCTTCAATCAGATTGCAGACATAAAACCAGTGGAGGTCACAGTATGAATGGTTCAGACTGCCCAAGGTCTGCACTAACACATCATTATAACACCTGAGAATTCAGTGTGTCAGGGTCAGTGTGGAGACAGCTCGACTCTCTGACATCGTGGGTATTTCTTATTGTTCATATTTACATAACTGACAATGGCATCTTCTTCAAATGGCATTAAATCATTAGAAAGGATTTTACCGACTGTCAGTTTTTGCATCCAATCTGAGTTTGGCCCGACGGTACAGGCTCCCTGCACAATTCAATCCAGAATTCCCAGACAGGATTCCGTGGAATCTAACAGACTCAGTCTTTTCCCATCCATAGAGTGAGAGATTCCAGCTGCTCCTAGTTTGTCCAATCAGGGGCTACTTCCGCAGGGTGAACACGGACAGCAGGACGTGTGGGGTGGGGAGAGGGGGGATACAGGACCTGTGGGGTGGGGAGAGGGGGGATACGGGATCTGTGGGGTGGAGGAGGGGGGGATACATGATCTGTGGGTGGGGAGAAGGGGGGGATACAGGACCTGTGGGGTGGGGAGAGGGGGAATACAGGACCTGTGGGTGGGGAAAGGAGGGGATACTGATCGTGGGGTGGGGAGAGGGGGGTACAGGACCTGTGGGGGTGTGGGGAGAGGGCGATATAGGACTGTGGGTGAGGATTGGGGAGGGGGAATATAGGAAATGTGGGGTGGGGAGAGGGAGGAGAGGGGAGAGGGGGGATATAGGACCTGTCAGGTGGGGAGAGGGTGGGTACAGGACAAAGAACAAAACAGCACCGTGCTGTTTTGTTCTTCTTTGTTCTTTGAAGCAGGCCCTTCGGCCCAACGAGCCCGAGCTGCCTCCCCGACGTTCCCACCTCTACCCGTGATCCCTGTCTATGTTTATAGATCTATGGATTGAACCAAAATTGAGACAATTAGGGAGAAATTTGTTTTGCCAATTAGCCTAAGAGCAATCTTGGGATGCGGGAGGAAACCGGAGCACCTGGAGAAAACCCACGCAAGCACGGGGAGAAGCGCAAAACTCACAGACACAGGTCCAAATCCATGTATCTCGCACAGCACAGCGATAGTCACTGAGCTGTCGTGTTGCCCATCAAATGGTCCAGGTCAGCGTACACTAACAACGTGAAGCACTAGGATACTCTCGAAAAAAAAAATCCAAGAGCAGCCCTCTCACGACCCATCGCGTGTATGCCCCTCGTTAGACAACAAGGTGGACCAAAGCACCTGTCGGATAAAAACAAGTACATCAATATCATCATCTATTTACACACTTCCCAGGGACTCCCAAGGCTCATGATCCCTATTTAAAATCAGTTTTCTATACCCTCCATTCCCATTCGTTCATGTGCCCATCTAAGTATTTCTTAAATAACTCCAGAGTGCCTGCCTCCCACCACTTTACTTGGCAGCACATTCCATACCCCCACCCCCCTGTGTGAAAAAAAAACTCCCTCCTAAACATCCAAAATTTTTTTTTGAGAAAGGGAAAGGTTGTTTGAGGGAAAGTGGGAAAGTGACCAGGAGAGAGCGCCAGAGAGTGTCACGCAAGGATGGGCGGTTATAGTTTAAGGTGTTATTATTGTTTGGTTATTAAGGGTTAGTTGGTTTTCGTTATATTAGTGTATTTATTAAGTTAAGTATAGTTTAATTTAGGTTTTATAATACAAAAATTTTATAATTATGTTTTTTATTATTATTAGAGTTTTATTATAGTTACTATTTTTAGGTATATTTAAGTAGTTTGGTTTGTATATTATGTATGTTAATTGTTTTGTGATTATTAAGTTTGTACTATAGTTTTTTTATATTTTTTATTGTTGTTATTTTTATTTATATTTTTTTTTAAAAGTTATAAGGAGGTTTATTTTTAAGGCGGGTTGCGGTGTGGTTGTTGTTTGGTTCTTTTTGATTGTATTCAGTTGTAAGTTGTGTGTTGTTGATGTAGTATAAGTTTTTGTTGAATCTGCCTGTGTACGTATTTGTCGTCTTTAGTGCGTTTTATATATGGACGTTCTTTATACTATATACTATAAGCGTTAGGCATTTTGATATAAGGTGGCCCAGGCACCATGACCTGGCCCATGGGGCCCCCATGGCCCATGCATTTGGCTGTGGTGGCCCATTGGTGTTGGGGCCCATGGTTTTTTAGACCTTAGACCTTATCCAGAAAGAAAAATTGCAGATCATGTGTGGAATAGAATAGGGTGATTTAGCTAATTGGGATTATTAGGAATGGCTGGGGCAGATAGAAGACAGTGGGCAGGGTGAAGTGGTGGTTGATGGGAGATATTCATCGTGGAGTGTTCGGTGACAAGTGGTGTGCCTCAGGGCGTCTGTTTTCGGGCCCCTGCTGTTGGTAATTTTTAAAATTGATCTGGATGAGGGTATTGATTTTTTTTATTGGATGGATCAGTAAATTTGCAGATGACACTAAAGTTGGTGGAGTGGTAGATATGAAGAGGGGTGTTATAGTTTACAGAGAGACTTGGACCAAGTGCAGAGCTGGGACCGAGAGGTGGCAAATTGGAGTTTAATGTGGAAAAGTGTGAGGTAATGCCTTTTGGCAGGAACAATAAATGTGTAGAGTATAGGGGTTAGGTAATGTAGGGCTCTTAATAGTGTTGATGAACAGAAGGATCTTGGTGTATGTGTCAATAGATCCTGAAAGTAGGCAGTCAAGTCAATAAAGTTGTTAAGAAGGCATGGAGTCTTACTTTTATTGGCAGGGGGATTGAATTTAGGAGCCGCAGCGTCATGTTGCAACTGTACAAAACTCTAGTGCGGCCGCACTTGGAGTATTGTGTGCAGTTCTGGTCGCCACATTATAAGAAAGATGTGGGGCATTGGAGAGGGTACAGAGGAGGTTTACAGGATGTTGCCTGGTATGGAGGGCAGGTCCTATGAAGAGAGGTTGAAGGATTTGAGGTTGTTTTCGTTAGAAAGGAGGCGGCTAAGGGGGGATCTTATTGAAGCATATAAGATAATTAGAGGTTTGGATAGGGTGGACAGTGATAGCCTTTTTCCTAGGATGGAGAAAGCTAGCACGAGGGGACACAACTTTAAATAAGGGGTATGAGTTATAGGACGGATATCAGAGGTAGGTTCTTTACCAAAGAGTGATTAGGGAGTGGAATGCCCTGCCTGCAGCTGTTGTAGATGCGCCAAGTTTGGTGGCGTTTAAGAGGTTAATTGATAAGTATATGGAAGAGAAGGGAATGGTTTAGTTTGGAGGGGCATTGCTTTTTATTTTGGTCGGCACAACATCGAAGGCCGAAGGGCCTGTTCTGTGCTGTAATGTTCTATGTTCTATACCTTACCCCCCTCACCCTAAGTCCGTGACCCCTCGTGCTATTCGAATCCATCCTAGGAAAAAGCTTAACCCTGTTTACTCTATCTATACCCCTCATAATCTTGTACACCTCTATCTCCTCTAAGTCTCTTGTGGGGGGAGGGAGTAGGAAGGGGAGGTGTGGGGGAATACAGGACCTGTGGGGAAGGTGGGTTGTAGGCAGGAGAGACGGAAGTTGCAGGGCCTTGGTGAGGGGCATAGGGGGAGGGGATACAGACCCTGTGGGTGAGAGGAGAGAGGAAGATACAGGACCTGCGGGGGTGGGGACGGGATACAGGGCCTGCGGGGGAAGAGGGAGAATACAGGGGTACACGGGAGGGGGCCTGCGGTGTGGGGGGAACACGGGGCCTGCAGTGGCCTGACACAGGGTCTGGGTGGGGGCGCGGAGTGAGGGGGGAGGTGTACGGATGGGGTGAGAGAGAAAAGGGGAGCAGGACCTGTCCCTTAGAGAGGTGAGGGTGAGCGCACAAAACCTGTGTCCAAGATGAGAACCCAACAGCACTCCTTCCATTAAAATGACAAAAAGATTGAGACCAAAGAACATCTTTAGTAAAAACTTTTTAATTATAATAAACGCATACAACAAATAGAAAGGCTTCTATAAATCAGGGTTTTTGTCTTTAGTCATTTTGTGTGGTTCGGTTGTTCAGTGGGAATGTTTCTCAGGGATTCCTGCAGGACTCTCGGGAGGTCGAAGGGATTCCACGGCTGGAGATCAGTGCAATGGGGTGAGTGCCAGCCTCTGGTAAACTGGACAGGGTTTCAGCTCAGACCAAGTCAGAGGCACCAGGAACCCGGAGCAACGGGACCCGAGCGGACCCGGAGCTTTGGGAAGTCCTCACCCAATTGGGAGTCTTGCTCTCAGTCGCTCTCTCTCTCGCTCTCACTCTCGCTCTCTTCAGCCTCTTCCTCTCCACCTCCCTCCACAAGATCAGCAAAGAAATCACCTCCACAACCAAACGCCTTCTTGCTCAGTGACTTCAACTTTCCATGTTTCTTCCGCCTCCTGTAGTCATCGATCATAATCCCATGGAGATTGGAAATATCCCAAAATTTCACTTTTTGATCATGGGCGCAGCTGGCCAGGAAGCGGCTCTGGTGGGATTTGGCTATCTGCTCGATGGGTTCTCCCACATGCTGTCCCACACTCCCAATCACTCGGTTAGGAAGGATATTCACTGCCCTGGAAATGATGTACACAGTTAGAGGATCGCTCATATACACAGATAAACGGTGATATATCAGTAAAACACGCACGTACACATAGTTACAGCACGCTTCATATACCGTGCCATAGTGGGAATATCATTAGACTAGAATCTACAGACCGAGAGTAATCAAAGTCTACTAGTTACCAAACCTTCTGCTACGGGTAAATAATTCCTACTTAATTACTTGACCTTTCATGATTTGAAACTTTTATTAAGTCTTCTCTTAATCTATTCTACTACAATCCCAGCCTCTCTACATAAGCAAAGTCATTCTGGACCATCTCCACTCTGAACTCAGTCAAACATGAGCAATGTTTTATGAACCTTTTGGATAACTTCCTCACTTTTATAATCTTCCCTCTGTAGAAAATCCAAAGATCCTGTACGCTGTGCCTTACATCCTTCTCAATTCATCCTGACAGCCTCGAGGATCTGTTAACATACACGCTGGGGGCTCTGTGCTTCTATTTAGTTTAAATCTGCTTCATTCTTTCTATGTTAGTAGTGGGGCACAGGTTTAAGGTGCAAAGGGGCAGGGTTTAAAGGAGATGTATAAGGCAGACTTTTTTTTACACACAGGGTGCCTGGAACTCATTGCCAGGGGGAGGAGCTGGAAGCGAATACGATAGTGACTTTTAAAGGGACAAATCCACGAATCGGATGGGAATAGAGGGATACGGTCTCTGGAACGGTAGGGAGTTTTAGTCAGGGGAGTTCAGTTGGGCAGCATTGTCAGTTCAGGCTTGGAGGGGCCGAAGGGCCAGTTCATGTGCTGTAATTTTTTGTTCTTTTATCACATAAAATGCTGGAAATGCTCAACAGATACTAGCGAGGAATCAGGGATTAAACAAATATAAAGGCAGAGACATCAGGAGGAAGAATTCTTAATCCTCCACCCCCACCCCCCGCACACAACCTTTCCTATTTCTAACATTTCCAGGTTGTGATGAAACTGTTAACTTGTTTTCTCTCTGCAGATGTTGCGTGACCTCTTCAATATTTTCACTGAATTCTTAAACATTTGCAGCATCTACAGGACTTTGCCTCAACCTGTTTATATTTGTGTTAACTGTTTACACGGAAGAAGAGGCTCCTAGCCCCGAGTTTAAAATAAATCAACAATGTTTTATTCCTGAGAGCTGGGCGGCGACAGGGGCAGGGGGCGCGAAACGGCAGGCCCCGGGGTTTGGGGGTTGGTTACTCCGTATGAAACATCGGATGGTATGACAGGCGTGGTACAGTGTTGACACTGCCTGCCAAGTGTCTGGCTCAGTGAGTGTGACACGGTGGGATGTTGTGGTGGGCAGTGGACAAAGAACAAAGAACAAAACAGCACAGGAAACGGGCCCTTCGGCCCAAAGAGCCCACGCTGCCACCCTGATGTTCCCACCTCTACCCATGATCCCTGTCTATGTTTATAGATCCATGGATTAAAAACCAAATTTGAGACAATTTAGGGAGAATTTGTTTTGCCAATTAGCCTAAGAGCACATCTTTGGGATGTGGGAGGAAACCGGAGCACCCGGAGAAAACCCACGCAAGCACGGGGAGAATGCGCAAACTCCCACAGACACAGGCCCAAATCCATGTATATGCACAGCACAGCGATAGTCACTGAGCTGTCGTGTTGCCCATCAAATGGTCCAGGTCAAGCGTACACTAACGACGTGAAGCACTAGGATACTCTCAAAAAATCCAAGAGCAGCCCTCTCACGACCCATCGCGTGTATGTCCCTCATTAGACAACAAGGTGGACCAAAGCACCTGTAGGATAAAAACAAGTACATCAATATCATCGACGTGGCTATTTATTCTCACCTAATGACTCCGTCCATCGACGCTGTACACAGAATTTTATCTGTGATGGGCACAACACAGTCAATGGATTCACCTTGCACCAAGAAGCGATCACTGGTGGCGCCAAACCCATTCCAGTTGAAGAGGTAAATCATTCCCTCCGTTGAACTGCAGGCAACTTTACTCCCTCGCTAATCACACAAAGAAACACAGAGTCGGCAACTCATAGAATCGTAGAAATCCTACAGTGCAGAAGAGGCCATTCCGCCCATCACGTCTGTACCAAAATTCTGTCAGGGCATCTTAGCCAATGCCCTCTGCCCACCTGTTTCCCATGACTCATCCATCTAACCTACATATCTTTGGACACTGAGGGACAATTTAGAATGGCCATTGCACCTAACCTGCCCATCTTTTAAAGTTAAAGTTTATTTATTAGTCACAAGTAAGGCTTACATTAACACTGCAATGAAGTTACTGTGAAATTCCCCCAATCGCCACAGTCCGGCACCTGTTCGGGTCAATGCACCTAATCAGTGCCTCTTTCAGAATGTGGGAGGAAACCCACGCAGAAATGGGGAGAATGTGCAGGGTCCACACAGACAGTGACAGAGGCTGGAATTGGACTCAGGTGCTGAGGCAGCAGTGTTAACCACTGTGCCGTCACATCACTCAAATTGCCAGCCAGCCATAAGCAAACAGTGAATCAGGATAGAGGTGGAGCTGGGGAGAGGAATGGGGAAAAAGGCAATCTTCCTAAAGATTATTCCATCCACCAGGCTCCACTTGATGAACTTTACAATCTACGTCCACAGAATCATTGGATTAGCAACAAGATCAGGAATTCCAACCCCAGCCAGTGAACTGGAATTGAATCTATTGCTCCGAGGGCACGCACCAGGAGATGAAAAGCAGCACACGATACCAACTCAATCAGTCTCAAATACCATTCCTTCCCTGAGCTGGCTGTCCTCAATCTGACATTCCACATTGAATCCTGGATATCAACCTGAGCACCACAGCAAGATGGGCCTCAGTGTCACTGTCCTCATCTCATTGGTCATTACTTGGAGAGGGAGGGGCCCTCACCCCAGCGCTGAGTTACAGACAGTCAGAGCAGAACGTTTGAGTTCAGAGAGTAAAGCCCCCAGGCCCTAACAGCAACAATCTGACTAAACCTCAGCCCCGTTCCCAGTGATCCCATGACGAGAAGGCCCCAGAACTCAGTCTGAATGCTGAAAGAACGTACCTTCATTATAGCCAGTGACGTGAGATCACCATCCTGAAACTCCGACTGTAGGTCAAAGCGACGCCTCTTAATGTTAAAAACACACATCGTACCATCACCACTGCACAGACAGACAGAGACATGTTAGACACAGAGGGAGCAGAGAGAGGGGCGGGGGGGGGGGGGGAAGCAGGCGGGGGTGGGTGGGGGGGGGTGGGGGAGTGGGTGTCCCCAGAGCATGAGCCAAGTCTCCAGTATGGAGACATGACCACCACCCCGCTGTCTCATCCTGATGATGTGCTCAAGTATCTTGAATGGGACATGAAGCCATGACACGCTGACTCGGGAGGGGGGGGGAGTGCTACTAACTCAGCCATTACTGACTATTGCAGGAACTCCACTCGGTTACACAGCGCTCGGCCCATCGAGCCTGCTCCCTCCATCACGGGGCAGCACGGTGGTTAGCACTGCTCCCTCACAGCACCAGGGACCTAGGTTTGATTTCCAGTTTGGGTGGCTGCGCGGAGTTTGCACATTCTCCCCATGTCTGCACGGGGTGCTCTGGTTTCCTCTCTCAGTCCAAACGTGTGGGGGTTAGGTGGATTGGCCGTGCTAAATTGTCCTTTAGTGTCAGGGAACCAGCTAGAGTATATGTATGGGGTTATGGGGATAGGGCCTGGGGGGGCAGTATGTCAGTGCAGTCGATGGACTGAATGGCCTCCTGCACTATGAACGTGCAGGTTATCCACTCCAGCAGCAAAACACGGGAAGGCAGATTACTGTAAATCAGGAGAAGGTAGTATGCAAGGAGACCTGTGTGTCCTTGTGCACCAGTCGCTGAAGGTAAGCATGCAGGTACAATAGATAATAAAAAAGGTGAGTGGTATGTTAGCCTTCATAGTAAAAGGATTAGAGTACAGGAGCTGGGATTGTGTTGTTGCAATTATACAGGGCCTTGGTGAGACCACACCTGGAATAGTGTGTGCAGTTTTGGTCTCCTTTTCTGAGGAAGGATGTTCTTGCTCTTGAGGGAGCACAGCAAAAGTTTAGCAGGCTGATTCTGGGGATGGTGGGACTGATGTATGAGGAGAGTCTGAATGAGTTAGGATTGTTTTGCTGGAGTTCAGAAAAGTGAGGGGGAGTCTCATTGTCTAACAGGACTAGACAGGGTAGATGCAAGGAGAATGTTCCCGATGGTGGGGGTGTCCAGAATCAGGGGGTCACAGTCTGAGGATTCAGAATAGACAGGTTAGGGCAGAGACAAGGAGAAATTTCTTCACTCGATGAGTGGTCAGCCTGGGGAATTCACTAGCACAGGAAAGAGAGACCAAAACATTGACATAGCTCATCAGGCAAAGGACGTCAAAGGATATTGGGGAGTGGGGGGGGGGGGGGGGGGGGGGGGTGGTTTGTGTTGCTGGTTTCAATGGCTTGAGATAAACACTTTAAAGAGTCAAGAGAAGGTGGCATCAGGCTATTGAGTTGGATGATTAGCCATGGTCAGAACAGAGCAGGCTGGATGGGCCAAATGACCTGCTCCTGCTCTCTATATGATGAAGATAGGACAGCATCACTCACATAATAATCATCACCGCATTTCTAAAATACTTCACTGATTCGGAAACTCTTTGAATTGTCCAGACAAGAAAGCTCAATCTGCAATGGTTTACAGTTTGTGTAGTTTGTTCTAGTATGAACACATCACCATCTGCTGGTAAATGTGTGTGACTGCTCATCAGGCAGGGTAAAGACAAACAAGAGCTAACACTCTGTAATGCCTTTAACATGGGAAAACATCCAAATGTAATTAATCAAACTAAAACTGGTAGAGTTAGAGGTTGAGAGAAGAGTTTAATGTCATCTTAAGGAGCAGAGAGAAATGGAATAAGGAGGATGTTCCAAACCTTGGAGTGAGCAGCACGGGGGTGGGGAGAGGGGTTTCGATGGCTAGAGATAAACACTTCAAAGAGTCAAGAGGATGGAGATATAGATAAGAAGCCAGAGCTGCAGGAACACAGAGTTCTCAGAGTGTCGGAGGAATTTACAGGTGGAGAGGGACAATGTCACAAACGGATTTGACCATGAGGATGAGAATTTTAAATTTGAGGTGTTTGTGATCTGACAGCAAAGTAGACTGATTGAAGTGGACTTCTTGTGGGTTAGGAGCAACAGAGGTTTGAATGAGCTCCAG
The DNA here is from genome assembly GCA_024679065.1 of Sphyrna mokarran. Taxonomy (NCBI): domain Eukaryota; kingdom Metazoa; phylum Chordata; class Chondrichthyes; order Carcharhiniformes; family Carcharhinidae; genus Sphyrna; species Sphyrna mokarran. The sequence continues at coordinate 42,485,990 of JAGIQG010000026.1, forward strand.
CTGTTAGAAGATAAGAAACAACCTTGGAGTATCAAATCTGGAAATACTAAATGGCTGAGTTTGGAAGCTCGGCATGGGGGAAGGTATCTCAACTGAGAGCAGCGGTCAGCGTAAATCCGGACCCCGGCCTGGGGCACACTTGTACCTGGTCGTAAGTAGGATTTTTTTGTTCTGGTCAATCACAATGTCACTGATGTAATCATCATGATTTTTCATCTCCATGAAGGACGTTTCCTTACGCAGGTCCCACACTTTCAACTGACCATCATCATCACCAGTGGCAAAGAGATTCTCATCGATAATCTTCAAGCTATTAATGGCAGCACTGTAGGGGACAGAGACAATGGAAGGTCAACCACTGGGGGGAAAGCAGAGTCAAAGGTCAACCACTGGGGGGAAAGCAGAGTCAAAGGTCAACCACTGGGGGAAAGCAGAGTCAAAGGTCAACACTGGGGGGGAAAGCAGAGCCAAAGGTCAACCACTGGGGGGAAAGCAGAGCCAAAGGTCAACCACTGGGGGGAAAGCAGAGCCAAGGTCAACCATGGGGGAAAGCAGAGTCAAAGGTCAACCACTGGGGGGAAAGCAGAGCCAAAGGTCAACCACTGGGGGGAAAGCAGAGCCAAAGGTCAACCACCGGGGGGAAAGCAGAGCCAAAGGTCAACCACCGGGGGGAAAGCAGAGCCAAAGGTCAACCACTGGACAAGAACAAAGGCTACAGGCCAGACACTGGGAAGGAGCAGAGTCAAAAGTCAAACAAGAGCTGCAAAGGACTGTGAGCTGAGTTGCCCCAGTTTCTAACAAACTTGTTAATCAGGTTACCAATGACCAATAGCACAAAGAGCAAAGCAATTGGGAAGCAACTATCTATAAGGGAATGAAATGCAGCTAAGGGATATAAACTGAGAAAAGATATTGTCACATATAGATACACTCCCCCATGCCTTACCCCAAATCCTGCTGGCTCCCCATTCACTCATTCCCACTTGCTGCATCCCTCAGTCACCCAGCCCCAACAGTTCAACCAATCCCCACTCCCACACAGGCTGGTAATCATCACAAACCTGTGAGCTTTTGGAATCTTTGTCATCAATTTGCCCCTCTCAACGTTGAGAATGTGAATCGACTTGTCTTTGGAAACTGTGAAAAGTTCTGAAAGAGAAGAAACAGGGTGAATTCTGACAGACGTGTGCTGAGTGCTTCAAATATTCACAACTTCTATCACACTAAATTGGAAAATGTGTAAAACATTCTCAGGGGAGCAGTAAAAATCCAACTGAAAAATCCATGAAGCCCTTCAAAAGCAGAAAGTGCTCACTTCAATATCCCCACCACTAGTTCCAGCTAAAGCTGCACAATATCACTGAATGGATTTAAAGCTAAAGTTTATTAGTGTCACAAGTAAGCTTACATTAACACTGCAATGAAGCCACTGTGAAGATTCCCCTAGTTGCCACATTCTGACGCCTGTTCAGGTACACTGAGGGAGAGATTCGCATGGCCAGCTCGTCTTTTGGACTGTGGGAGGAAATCAGAGCGTCTGGAAGAAACCCACACAGACATGGGGAGAATGTGCAGATCTGCACAGTGACCCAAGACAGGAACTGAACCTGGGGTCCCTGGCCCTGTGAGGCAACAGTGCCACTGTGCCACCATGCCACACTGAGGTGAGCAGCAGGCAGTATTATTAAAAGCATTACTTGGAAGGCACAGCTTATAGTGAATTCCTGAGTGCTGCAGGTATTGAGTTATTGCTCAATGAGGCTTACCCTGCCCATTTGAGGAAAATGCCAGCCGTCGACAGGATTTCAAATGATGTCCTGATGACCAAAGCTCCTGGTTTGCAGATTCCTCACAAGAATACGAAATTCTGCAACAAAATGCCAGGTAAAAGATCAGTTTGCTTGGAATTGATTCAAAGCGTGTTACTATTAGTTCCTGTGGACACTGCTCAGTGTTACCCCTAACTGAAGACCATCAGCAATAGAAACACAAGGCCCTAGAACCCTCAGCCTGCTCCACCATTCAATAGGACCGTGGGTGATCCAACATTGTCCTGAACTCTTGCTTCCCTTACTGACCAAAAACCTATCTCGGCCTTAAAAATACTAACGACTCTGCTCACACAGCAATGGGATTCCAAAGACTCTCAACCCTCAGAAGAAATTCCCCCCTTACCCCTTTATTCTAGAACTATTAGAGTCAGAGAGATGCAGAAGAGGTTTTTTAGCCCATCGAATCTGCATTGACAATAACTATCACTAAAGTCACTCTAATCCCATTTTGCAGCACTTGTCCATATCTTTGAATGTTATGATATTTCAAGTGTTTAGCCAAATACTTTTTAAAGGTTGTAAGGTTTCCGGTCTCCACTACCTTCCCAGGCAGTGCATCCAGATTCCCACCACCCACTGAGTGAAAAAATGTTTTCTCAAATTCCCTCTGAATTTCCTGCCCCTCACTCTAAACCAATGCCCTCTTATAATTAACCCCTCAACCAAGGGGAACAATTGCTCCTTATCCACCTCAATCATGACTCCCCCCCACCTCAGCTTTCTCTGCTCTAAAGAAAACAGTCAAATCTATCCGGTTTCTCCTTATAGCTCAAATACTCCATTCCAGGCAACATCCTGGTGAATCTCCTCTGTACCTCGGGGGAAATCACAGCGAGGTGACTCGGACTGAACACAGTACTCCAACTGTGGCCGAAGCAACACTGCACAGCTTCAACATAACATCCTTGCTCTATGTCCCACATACCTTCTCAACTATCCTATTTGCTTGCTCTGCTGCCTTCAGAGCTACAAATAAGTACTCCAATGTACTTCCTCTGTGTTTCCTAGTTTCTTGCCATTCTTAAGTATTCCCTTGTCTTATCTCTTCTAAAGTGTACCACCGTGCCCCTTATAAAGGTTAAATACTATCTTTCATTCACCTGTCCAGCCCATCTATACCTTCCTGTAACCTATAACATTCTTCTTCACTATTAACCACTCTTGCTGCCATCTGCAAAATTGCTTATCATTACCCCACGTTATCATCTGTATTATTTATGTATGCAACAAACAATAAAGGTCCCAACAGTGGTACGCCACTGGACATTTGCCTCCAGTCACTCAAGCAGAGTACGTATGTAATACACACTGTAATTACAACAATGTGTCATTGCGAAGCTCACCTCTGACTGTGTGGCAAATTCCCCTCAAACTCGACTTTCAAATTTGCTAATGACACCACAGTAATGGGTCAGATCTCAAACAATGACAAGACACAGAGCTAGAGAATCTGCTGAACTGATGCGGCAACAATAATCTCTCCCTCAATGTCAACAAAACGAAGGAGCTTGTCATCGACATTAGGAAGCGTAGAGGAGAACTTGCCCGTCTACATCAAAGGTGACAAAGTAAAAAGGGTCAAGAGCTTCAAGTTTTTAGGTGTCCAGATCACCAACAACCTGTCCTGGTTTCCCCCCATGCCAACACTATAGTTAAGAAAGCCCCACCAATGCCTCTACTTTACAATGAAGGCTAAGGAAATTTGGCATGTCAGCTGCGACTCTCATCAACTTTTATAGATACACCATTGAAAGAATTCTTTTTAGTTGTATCACAGCTTGATGTGGCTCATGTTCTGCAAAAGACCACAAGAAACTACAAAAGGTCAGGCAAAGATCCTTCAGAACGATCTGGATAGTTTGGGTGAGTGGGTTAATCAACAGCAGATGCAGTATAATTTGGGTGAGTGTGAGGTTATTCACTTTGGAAGCAAAAACAAGACAGCAGATTCCTACCTGAATGGCTGCAAATTGGAAAAGGGGAGTGTGCAGAGGGACCTGGGTGCCTTGTGCACCAGTCACCAAAGGTAAACATGCAGACACAACAGGCAATAAAGAAGGCAAATGGTATGTTGGCTTTCAAAGAACAAAGAACAAAACAGCATGGGAAACAGGCCCTTCGGCCCAACGAGCCCGCGCCACCATCCCGATGTTCCCACCTCTACCCGTGATCCCTGTCTATGTTTATAGATCTATGGATTAAAAACCAAATTTGAGACAATTTAGGGAGAATTTGTTTTGCCAATTAGCCTAAGAGCACATCTTGGGATGTGGGAGGAAACCGGAGCACCCGGAGAAAACCCACACAAGCACGGGGAGAATGCGCAAACTCCCACAGACACAGGCCCAAATCCATGTATCTGCACAGCACAGCGATAGTCACTGCGAGAGGTTTCGAGTACAATTGGCTAATTGGCTACACAAATTCTCCCTAAAATGTCTCAAATTTGTTTTTTAATCCATAGATCTATAAACATGACAGGGATCACAGGTAGAGGTGGGAACGTCGGGGTGGCGTGGGCTCGTTGGGCCGAAGGGCCTGTTTCCCGTGCTGTTTTCTTTGTTCTTTGTACAGGAAGAGGGATGTGTTGTTGCAATTATACAGGGGCCTTGGTAGATCACACCTAGAGTACTGTATGCAGTTTTGGTCTCCTTTTCTGAGGAAGGATGTTCTTGCTCTCAAGGGAGTGTAGCAAAAGTTTACCAGGCTGATTCCGGGGATGGTGGGACTGATGTATGAGGAGAGATTGTGACCAGGTTAGGATTGTTTTCACTGGAGTTCAGATGAATGAGGGGACAAATCTCATGCAGACATGCAAAATTCTAACAGGTCTAGACAGGGTAGAAGCAGGAAGGATGTTCTTAATGGTGCAGGAGTCCAGAACCAGGAGTCACAGTCTGAAGATTCAGGATAAATCATTTAGGACAGAGATGAGGGAACATTTCTTTATCTAAAAAATGATGAGCCTGTGGAATTCATGACCACAGGAAGTAGTTGATGCCAAAACATTGAATGTATTCAAAAGGTGGCTGGATATAGCACTTGGGGTGAATAGAATCAAAGGTTATGGGAAAAAGCAGGAATAGGTTATTGAGATGGATGATCAGCCGTGATTGTAATGAATGATGGAGCAGGCTCAAAGGGCCAAATGACCTCCCCCTGCTCCTATCTTCTGTATTTCTATGTGGATGTAGCCCAAATCCATCATGCAAACCAGCCTCCCATCATTGACTCTGTCTACACTTTCCGCTGCCTCAGCAAAGCAGCCAGCGAAATTAAGGACCCCACACATCCCGGACATTCTCTCTTCCACCTCCTTCTATCAGGTAAAAAAATTCAAAAATCTGAGATCATATACCAACCAACACAAGAACAGTTTCTTCCCTGCTGCCATCAAACATATGAATGGGCCTACCTTGCTTTAAGTGGATCTTTCTCTACACTCTAGCTATGACTGTAACATTACATTCTACATGCTCTCCTTGCCTTCTCAATGAAAGGTATGCTTTTGTCTGTATAGCAAGCAACAAACAATACTTTTCACTGTATGTTGATACATATGACAATAATAAACCAATTCAAGCCCGTTTCGGATCAGCTCGTGCTTCAATCTTTTCAAAATCTTTACTAAAATACATTTTGACTATATCACCCCGAACTTACTTCATCCACTCTATCATTCTTTAAAAAAAATTCTATCAAGTTTGTTAGGCAAAACTTCCCTCTGACAAAACCATGCTATTCTTAATTAACACTTGCTTTTCCAACTGGAGATTAATTCATTCCTTCAGAATTTTCTCCAATAATTTCCCTCCCACCGACGTGTGATTTATTGGTCTGTAATTTCCTGATTTATCTCTATCCTCCTTCTTGAAAACTGGAACCAAATTAACCATCTTCTAGCCCTCTGGCACTTCCCCTGTGCCCAGAGAGGAATTAAAAATTTGTCTCTGAGCCCCTGCAATTTCCTGCCTCTTCTCTTACAGTAGCCTGAGGATTTGTCCATTTTTAAACCCTCTGTAGCCTCCAATACCTCTTCATTTCCTATATCAAACTATACAAGTTGCTCGCAATCCCCTTTCCTGAATTCTGTACCTATGTTCTCCTTTCCCTGAGTGAAAACCAATGAGAAGTATTCATTTAGCAATCTTCCAATGTCCTGCAACTTCACATACATTGTCCGCTTGGTCACTAATGGGCTCTACTCTTACCCTGGTTAACCTCTTCCCCTTAATGTATTTACAGAATATTTTAGGATTCTCCCTAATCACGCTTGCAAGTCTTTTTTAAAATGCCCTTTTTTTTTGCACTTACAATTGCTTTAAGTTCCCTCTTGCACTTCCTCTTTTCCTCAAGTGCGACAGCTGAATTGCTTCCTTCAAACTTATTCAAAGGCTTTGTCTTCTTCCTCACCCAGTCCTGAATTGTCCTAGACATCCTTGAACTTACCCACTCCTATATTTCCCCCTACGTTGTATCCGTTCTCTTCCCAGTCCCTTTCTGAATTCCTCCCACCATTCTGCTGTAGATTTTCCCGCAAGGAGCTGTTTCTCCATTTTGGCCAGATCCTCGCTTATTTTAATAAAATCTGCCTTCCTCCCAGTCCAAAGTTGTCTTTTGCAGGGCATTTTTCTGCTTATCTGTAACAAATCTGAAGCATACCGTGTCGAAGTTGCTGTTTCTAAAATGCTCCCCCAATGCCACCTTGAACTCTTATCCAGCCTCGTTCTCTGCAGTCAGATCCAGCACTGCTCCATCCCTTGTTAGACCTTCCACATATTGATATAAAATTTCATGAAACCCACCCTCTCTAAACTCTTTACACTGTGCCTCTGGTCCCAGACTCTGTTCCCTTGTTCCATGAGGAAAACATCCTCACAATATTTACTCTAAAAAGTCCTTTAAGAAGCTGATATGTTTCAATGGGTTCCTCCTCTCATTTCTCTAAATTCTAACGAGCAGCATCCAACCAGTTCAACTTTTCTTCATAAGACAATCCCTCCGTACGTGGGATCATCCTCGTGAATCTTCTCTGAACTGCCTCCAATGAAATAATATCGTTCTTTGAATAAGGAGGGGGAAGCGATGGCTGAGTAGTATTATCACTAGACTATTAATCCAGAAACTCAGCTAATGTTCCAGTGACCTGAGTTCAAATCCCACCACAGCGGATAATGGAATTTGAATTCTATAAAAAAAAATCTAGAATTAAAAATCTACTGGCGACCATGAAACCATGGCTGATTGTTGGAAAAAAAAACCCATCTGGTTCACTAATGTCCTTTAGGGAAATCTGCCATTCTTACTGGGTCTGGTCTACATGTGACTCTATAGAGTCACAGCAATATGGTTCACTGTCCACTGAACAGGAGTAACTAGAAATGGGCAACAGATGCCAGCCAGTGATGCCATGTCCCATGAATAAATAAATCAAAAGGAATTAAAATTGTTCTCAGTGCTGCAATGAGTGCCAAGGCTGAGATTCGCTCATGAAAAAACAGAACACAACCTCATGATCCCAGAACACCCCACAGACTGATAGCGACCCCCCACTCACTGTCACATTCCCCCCCCCACCACCGAATGTCACACTCCCCCCCTCCCCCGCTCACTGTCACACTCCCCCTACCAACTCTCACATCCCCCCTCCTCCCCAATGTCACATTTCCCCCTTCTTCCCCGACTGTCACACTTCCCCCTCCCCCCTCCGACTGTCACACTTCCCCACCTTCTCCCACCCACTCTCACACTCCCCATTTCCCCCTCTCTCACTGTGTAAAACTCTGTTAGTTGGAATCACACCAAGACAAAGGAAGATGGCTCTGTGATTGAAGGTCAATCATCTCAACTCCAGGAGTTCCTGCAGCAGGAAGCTCCCATGCCCAACCACCTTCAGCTGCTTCAATGATTTTCTGTTTTATCTCAAGGTTAAAAATGGCAATGCAAGTGGCCTTTGACTGTTGTGTTATTCACAGTTCTCTGATAATGAGGCTGTAAGCAAGACCTGAACGTTCAGATTCGGGCTGACAAGTGACGAGGGACATTGGTGTCACACATTCCAGTCAATGATCATCTATTAATATTCAATAGCATGACCATCATGGAATCCATAGAATCCCAATAGTCTCAAAGGAGTCCATTCAGCCCATCATGTTGCACCAACTCTCTGAAAGAGCATTCCAACTAAGCCTACCCCACTCCCACAGTGTGCATTCAAGATAGCAACTCATCACCCACCTCCTCTGTGGTGATTAAGGATGAGCGATGAGCAATGACAGCTACATTCCGCGAAAGAATCTTTAAAAACTCCATCCATCACCACAACCAATCATTCCCTCCACCACTGAAGCAGAGCGGGAAAAGGTAACTCACCTTCTAACTGCCTGAAACCACTGACCATCTGTAAGGTACGAGCCAGGAGTGCGATGGAATATCTCCATTTGCTTGGATGACTCTAGCTCCAACAACACTCAAAGCTCGACACCATCCAGGGCAAGTCACCTCTACCCAACACCTTAAACATTCACTCCTCCACCCTGCATACTGGCGGCAGTGAGTACTGTTTACATGACGCTCTGCAGTAATTCACCAAGGCTCCTTCGACAGCACCTTCTAAACTGTAACCTCTACCATCTGCAAGGACAAGGGCAGCAGACTAACGGGAACAGCACTGTTGGAATTTGAACTCACTATCTGTGTAACTCTATGTCTTGGACTATACACGGAACAAGCAATAGTTAAACTACAAAGATCTGACAGAGTGGGAATCCGGGGGTAATTCCCTGAAAACTGCCCTTAGCCTGCCCTAGATATAAAGTGTCGACAATTTTCCATTGTTTTACTAATGAGTTTATCAATCATTACCATTTTAACTATTATCATTTTCCATCAACCAAAACAAATCACAATTGTTCAAAGGCTAATACTATTAGAACGTAGAACATTACAGCGCAGAACAGGCCCTTCGGCCTTCGATGTTGCGCCGACCAATTAAGAAAAAGCAATGACCCTCCAAATTAAACCATTCCCTTTTCATCCATAAACTGTTCAAACTGTTTACGTAATTTCTTTTACATAAAACCCTTTAAAGCTAAAAATGCATTGATAATTTTAATTATACATTCAAGGATAGAACATAGAACATAGAACAATACAGCACAGAACAGGCCCTTCGGCCTTCGATGTTGTGCCGACCAAAATAAAAAGCAATGCCCCTCCAAACTAAACCATTCCCTTCTCTTCCATATACTTATCAATTAACCTCTTAAACGCCACCAAACTTGGCGCATCTACAACAGCTGCAGGCAGGGCATTCCACTCCCTAATCACTCTTTGAGTAAAGAACCTACCTCTGATATCCGTCCTATAACTCATACCCCTTAATTTAAAGCTGTGTCCCCTCGTGCTAGCTTTCTCCATCCTAGGAAAAAGGCTATCACTGTCCACCCTATCTAAACCTCTAATCATCTTACATGCTTCAATAAGATCCCCTCTTAGCCGCCTCCTTTCTAACGAAAACAACCTCAAATCCTTCAACCTCTCTTCATAGGACCTGCCCTCCATACCAGGCAACATCCTGGTAAACCTCCTCTGTACCCTCTCCAATGCCTCCACATCTTTCTTATAATGTGGCGACCAGAACTGCACACAATACTCCAAGTGCGGCCGCACTAGAGTTTTGTACAGCTGCAACATGATGCTGCGGCTCCTAAATTCAATCCCCCTACCAATAAAGGCTAAGACTCCATATGCCTTCTTAACAACTTTATCCACTTGACTGCCTACTTTCAGGGATCTATTGACACATACACCAAGATCCTTCTGTTCCTCAACACTATTAAGAGCCCTACCATTAGCCCTATACTCTACATGTTCATGATGTTCATGTACCATGATGTTCATGTACTCTGATGTTCATGTACTTGAAGGAAATCTGTGCTAAATAAATAATATTTTGGTTTCCTTTCTGCCAAAAGAAATCAGTCACAGATTCTGTCAGGGAGAGATTTCTAATAAAATGACAGCATTTATGATGGGATTTTAAAGCTAACTTTTTATATGTAGTGGTATAGTCACTGGCCTAGTAATCCAGTAATGTTCTGTGAACATGGATTCAAAGTCGCCACAACAGATGGTGATGTTTGAATTCAATAAAAACAAAATCTCCCGATTAAAAGTCTAATGGTGATTGTGAAATTATTGTCGATTATTGTAAAAACCCACCTGGTGATGGGGAGTGATGCTGGAGACAAGAGGAGCCTGACAGGCTGAGACTTTTAAGGCTCAATTCCTCTTACTCCTCTCCTGCTTGCAGAGATCCCTGTACATACTTCTAGGACCAAAGCACAAATCCCCCCACTTTCTTAATGTTCCCCAAGTTAAGCTCTAAAAATATGGAAACAAAAAACTGAGAATATTGACCACAAAAAACTGCCAGAATCCTAAGAAAATGCCTCACCGATATCCTGGAGAGAAGGAAATCTCTATCCCTATTTTCCCCACCAGCACTATCTTGGGGTGACTGGGGTTGACTTTACCAACAAGGATCTCAACCCATGAAATTAAAATCCCCATTTTAGGAAGGAAGTTAGCCTGAAACTCATGAGCCTGTCTTGCAGTCGGTCTCCTCGTGACCCAAAGGCAACAGAAATTGACTGCTTGATGACCCAGTGACACAATTACAGCCATAATGCTCTTCTAACAGAACATGTTGCATTCTACTCCGGGATCATTTGTTTTTAACTTTATCTTTTGGTGAAAGTTGGCCTCACGTGTGCACGTTTCAAAAATTCAACTTACGTGTGTGCGTTTTTTACCTGTGCTAAACATTGAGCAGACTGCTCTGATAACGATGGTAAGAGTAGAGTGAAACACATACACATAAACATCTCCATCCACATCTCCCGCTGCAATGACATCCCGGGTGGGGTGAAAGTCTATCGTATTTACAATTGCATCAAAAGTGATGTCTTCGGGAGTCTCTCTCACTCTGGGCTCTTTCACCTCCTCATCTTCAGAATCATCCTGTCAGGGCAAGAGATTAGAGGAAAGAATATGGTCAGCTTCAACAAATCACAGATCCTCAAACAATCCCAAAGGTACAAAAACCATTAAACTAAGGCAAGTAATCAGAGTAAGTGAGGTATAATCAGTAAGTGAATTGCCCTTCATCCGAGATTTAATTAGCAATACTGGCTGAGAGAAAGCTTTCTTCTCTCTGTCTGTTCTAAAGGTCCTTGGTAGATTGTTTGGATTGAAGCATCTGTAGTGGATTTCGTCTCTCCAGGGACCTGAGCACACAACCCAGCCAGTGCAGACTGAGAGAGAGCTACACTATCAGGAGTCAGTAAACCAAAACCCCACCTTCCTCAAAGGATGGAAAAGTGCACATTGTGTTGAGGGATGAAGAACATGGAGCCAGTGATAAAGCAATAATTATAAGAGTTTTAGCACAGAGCATGCTCCTGTGAAATTTATTTCCAAGATCGTTGATTAAGGAATATTCAAGATTAGTCTGGATCGGGGCATGAAGAAGGGGAGGTTCCAAAGATATGGGAACAGGTCAGGTCATGAGGAGGATTATATGGTCGGTGTTACACACAGACACAGACTGATCATTGAATGGCTTTGCTGTAATTTGCGGGGGAGGATTCCTGCAAGATCAACATTTTCTCTCAATCATCAGCACCCAAATCAATCAGTTAGTTATTTATTCACTACCTAATCACGTCTCCTTACTGCATACAAACCAAGTGTCAAAGCAATCCATTTGTTTAAAACTTCAGATTAAAGTGCTATTTCTTTCCAAAAAGAACAAAAATGCTGCACTTATTTAGCACCTATCACAACCTCAAAAAAGCCCAAAGCATTTTACAGCCAATAAGATACTATCTATCCATTGTTCCTAGCACAGGAAATTATAAGCAGCAATATAACCAACATACAGCCCTGCTGTTTTCTTTTAAAGGTGTATTGTTAAATATTACTGGCCAGGATACAGAGGAGAATTCTGCTCTTCCTCCAAATGTCAGGAGTTCTTTTCTATACATCTGTTTAAGATCTCATTCAAAATATAATACAACAATCCTTTAGCTGGATTCTATGTTCAACTGTCTGGGGTGAGACAGCAAGCTGAGTTTGTGACTCAGAACACAGCAGTCCACTCAGAGCCACAACTGAAACCAGTAACAAAGGAGCAAGCCAAGATACCCACTGTAAACTCCGTGCTCCCGGGGGAAATGGCAATTACCTCATTGCTCAAGGCTGCCTCCTGAGCAGCTTCACACACAAGGGAATTTTCTTGCATATTCTGTCCTTCCTGAATGAACACAGAGGAAAAAAAAGCATGAATATTTACTGAACACTTTGCTAAATACACACTGGTCCTTCTGCTCAATCTCCTGTCATCACTCACTCTGATTCTCAATACAGTTGCAGTGCCAAAACAGAATAAGGAATTAAAAAATTGTTAAAATATGAACATCCCAACTGAGTTCACAAATATATTATGTTGCAGCTGTACAAAACTCTGGTGCGGCCACACTTGGAGTATTGAGTACAGTTTTGGTCGCGCATTACAGGAACGATATGGAGGCTTTGGAAAGGGTGCAGATGAGGTTTACCAGGATGTTGCCTGGTATGGTGGGAAGGTCTTATGAAGAGAGGCTGAAGGACTCGAGGTTATTTTTGTTAGAGAGAAAAAGGTCAAGAGATGATTTAACACAGGCACATAAGATGATCAGAGGATTACACAGGGTGGACACTGAGAACATTTTTCCTCAGTTGGAGATGGCTAACAGAGGGGATGTAGCTTTAAATTGAGGGCTGATAGATATAGGACAGATGTCAGAGATAGGTTCTTTATTCAGAAAGGTACTAAGGGTGTGGAATGCCCTGCCTGCAATAGTAGTGGATTCACCAACATTAAGGGCATTTAAATGGTTATTGGATAAATATATGGATGATATTGGAATAGTGTAGGTTAGATGGCCTTTAGATTGGTTACACAGACCGGCGCAGCATCGAGGGCCAAAGGGCCTGTACTGCGCTGAATGTTCTGTGTTCTATCACATGATCAGCAAAGCCAATGAGCCCACAGAATTTCTCAGCATCAATCCAGTGTCTTCATTTCACACACACAAACATGTCCCTTGCTCACGCTGAAGCAACTTCCACTTTTTACAAACACAAACCCCAGTCTTTATTCCTGATCAGCCCGGCAGCGATTCAGTAATTACCATGAATTCTGTCGGTTACAATTATCCTGGACTTCAATCCAGTGGCAGCTGGAAAGAGAAGAGAATGTCAAGTGAAAGGCAGGCTAAAAGATTTGTTCCAATTTATTTGCAAATAAAACAAAACAAAGCAAATTACACTGTAAGATGAATGACAGTGTTTAACACAAAAGACAAACCATATTTCTGGCTACTCTTCCCAGCCTAATAGTGATTTACTCAAAGAACAAAGAACAAAACAGCACGGGAAACAGGCCCTTCGGCCCAACAAGCCCGCACCGCCACCCCGATGTTCCCACTTCTACCCGCGATCCCTGTCCATGTTTATAGACCTATGGATTAAAAACCAAACTTGAGACAATTTGGGGAGAATTTGTTTTGCCAATTAGCCTAAGAGCACATCTTTGGGATGTGGGAGGAAACCAGAGCACCCGGAGAAAACCCACGCAAGCACGGGGAGAATGCGCAAACTCCCACAGACACAGACCCAAATCCATGTATCTGCACAGCACAGCGATAGTCACTGAGCTGTCGTGTTGCCCATCAAATGGTCCAGGTCAAGCATACACTAACGATGTGAAGCAGTAGGATACTCTCGAAAAAGGTCCAAGAGCAGCCCTCTCACGACCCATCGCGTGTATGCCCCTTGTTAGACAACAAGGTGAACCAAAGCACCTGTAGGATAAAAAACAAGTACATCAATATCATCATCTATTTACACACTTCCCAGGGACTCCCAAGGCTCACGATCCCTATTTTAAATCAGTTTTATATACCCCTCCATTCCCATTCTGTTCATGTGCCCATCTAAGTATTTCTTAAATATCTCCAGAGTACCTGTCTCCACCACTTTACTTGGTAGCGCATTCCATACCCCCACCACCCTCTGTGTGAAAAACCTCCCTCTGGCATCCAAATTATACCTTACCCCCCTCACCCTAAGCCCGTGACCCCTCGTGCTATTTGAGTCCATCCTAGGAAAAAGCTTAGCCTGTTTACTCTATCTGTCCCCTTCAAAATCTTGTACACCTCTATCAGATCTGCTCTAAGTCTATGTCTTTCTAAGGAAAACAGTCCCAATATACAGTCATCAAGGTTTACAGCATGGAAAAAGGCCCTTCGTCCCAACTTGTCCATGCCACTCTTTTTCTAACCATTAAGCTAATCCCAATTGTCCTCATTTAGCCCATATCCCTCTGTACTCATCTTACCCATGTAATTGTCTAAATGCTTTTTAAAAGACAAAACTGTACCCCCTTATACTACTACTACCTCTGGCAGCTTATTCCAGAAACTCACCACCCTCTGTGTGAAAACATTGCCCCTCTGGACCTTTTTCTATCTCTCCCCTCTCACCTTAAACCTGTACCCTCTAGTTTTAGACTCTCCTACCTTTGGGAAAAGATCTAGCTATGATCAGGTGCTGATGTGTGCTACTGCAGACCAGAACAGTGCATTTGCCTGACGAAGACACAGTGTTGAAAGCTCGCAATTTTACTATCAAATAAATCGGTTGGATTTAAAATTGTTGTTGCTAAATTCTTACTGAGTTCTTTCCACCCCAGTCCAACGCCAGCATCTTTACATCATGACTCCTATTACCAAGCCAGTTGCTTATCCATCTAGCTACCTGTCCTTGTATCCCATTTGCCTTGACCTTCTCGACTAACCTCCCATGAGGGACTTTGTCAAATGCCTTACTAAAATCCATATAGACAACATCAGCGGCTCGCCTTTCGTCCACCGTTTTCGCCACCTCCTCAAAAAACTCTACAGATTTGTAAGGCACGACCTCCCCTTAACAAATCCATGCTGTGTATCCCTAATCAGATTGCAATGCTCTAAGTGCCTATACATCCTATCTCTAAGAATCCCCTCCAGCAGCTTCCCTACCACTGACGTCAAACTCACCGGCCTATAATTTCCAGGGTTATCCCTACTACCCTTTTTAAACAACAGTACAACATTAGCTATTCTCCAGTCCTCTGGGACCTCACCTGTGTCCAAAGGAGAGACAAAGATTTGCGTCAGAGGCCCAGCAATTTCACCTCGCACCTCCCTAAGCAGCCTGGGATAAATGCCATCAGGCCCAGGAGGTTTATCAGTTTTAATGCTACCTAGAAGCTCTAACACTTCCTCCCTCGGTACGGATATTTCCCTCAACTGGTCCACAGCTCCCTCAGAGACAGGAGCTGTCAACAAACCCCTCTCCTTCATGAATACCGACGCAAAGTATTCATTCAGGATCTCCGCCATTCCCTTGGGCTCTAAGCACAGTTCCCTTCCTCTGTCCCTAAGAGGTCTGATTTTTCCTCTAACCACCCTTTTATTCCTAACATAGGAGTAAAAAGCCTTTGGATTTTCCTTAATCCTATCCGCCAAAATCATTTCATGCCCCCTTTTTGCCCTTCTAACTCCCTGTTTGAGCTCCCTCCTACTCTCTCTATATTCCTCCAACGCTGTCTCCGTTCCCAGCTGCTTTGACCTATTATACGCTTCTCTTTTCTTCCTAATCAAGTCCTCAATATCCCTAGTAATCCACGGCTCTCTAATCCTACCTTTCCCATCTTTCCTCTTGGCCGGCACATGCTTATCTTGCAACATTTTCAGTATTCCCTTGAAAGAGTCCCACATGCCTAGCGTGGACTTACCCTCAAACAACCGTTCCCAATCAGTTTCCCTAAGTTCCTGCCTAATTCGACAGTAGTTAGCCTTCCCCCAATTCAGCACCCTGCCCCTAGGGCAACAAGCATCCTTTTCCATCTGAATCCTAAAGTAGACAGAATTGTGGTCACTGTTAGCCACATGTTCCCCTACTACAACATCAATCACCTGCCCTGGCTCATTACTCAGAACTAAATCCAATATAGCCCCTTCTCTTATTCACGCAGGGTGATGTAAATGTAGTTATGGAGAACACTGAGGTACAGGGTAGCAAACTGGAAGGTATCGAAGTAGATAGGGAGGATGTGCTAGATATTCTCGAGGGTTTGAAGTTGGATAAGTCCCCTGGGCCGGACGGGATTACCCTAGGATTCTCTGGGAGGCAAGAGAGGAGATTGCAGAGCCTCTGGCTCTGATCTTCAGGTCGTCGTTGGTTACGGGTGTGGTTCCGGAGGACTGGAAGGATAGCGAATGTGGTCCCATTGTTCAAGAAGGGGAAGAGAGACCTTCCAGGGAATTATAGGCCAGTGAGTCTTACTTCTGTTGTGGGCAAAGTATTGGAGAGAATAATTAGGGATAGGATTTATAGTTATTTAGAGAGAAATGAATTGATTGGAGATAGTCAGCATAGTTTTGTGAAGGGTAGGTCGTGCCTTACTAACCTCATTGAGTTTTTTGAAAAAGTGACCAAAGAGGTGGATGGGGGTAAGGCAGGTTGATGTGGTATATATGGACTTTAGTAAGGCGTTTGATAAGGTGGCCCATGGAAGACTTCTGCAGAAAATGCAGATGTATGGGATAGAGGGTGATTTAGCTAATTGGGTTAGGAATTGGCTAGCAGATAGAAGACAGAGGGTGGTGGTTGATGGGAGATATTCATCGTGGAGTTCGGTGACAAGTGGTGTACCTCAGGGGTCTGTTTTGGGGCCCCTGCTGTTTGTAATTTTTATAAATGATCTGGATGAGGGTATTGAAGGATGGATTAGTAAATTTGCAGATGACACTAAAGTCGGTGGAGTGGTAGATAGTGAAGAGGGGTGTTATAGTTTGCAGAGGGACTTGGACAAGTTGCAGAGCTGGGCCGAGAGGTGGCAAATGGAGTTTAATGTGGAAAAGTGTGAGGTAATGCACTATGGCAGAAATAATAAATGTGTAGAGTATAGGGCAAATGGTAGGATTCTTAGTAGTCTAGATGAACAGAGGGATCTTGGTGTGTATGTGCATAGATCCCTGAAAGTAGGCAGTCAGGTCGAGAAGTTGTTAGAAGGCATATGGAGTCTTGGCTTTTATTGGTAGAGGGATTGAATTTCGGAGCCGCAACGTCATGTTGCAACTGTACAAAACTCTAGTGCGGCCGCACTTGGAGTATTGTGTGCAGTTCTGGTCCCCACATTATAAGAAAGATTGGAGGCATTGGAGAGGGTACAGAGGAGGTTTACCAGGATGTTGCCTGTATGGAGGGCAGGTCTTATGAAGAGAGGCTGAGGGATTTGAGGTTGTTTTCGTTAGAAAGAAGGCGGCTAAGAGGGGACCTAATCAGAAGGCGGCTAAGAGGGGACCTAATCGAAACATATAAGATGATTAGAGGTTTAGATAGGGTGGATAGTGATAGCCTTTTTCCTAGGATGGAGAAAGCTAGCTCGAGGGAACACAGCTTTAAATTAAGGGGTGATAGTTATAGGACGGATATCAGAGGTAGGTTCTTTACCCAGAGGGTGGTTCGGGAGTGGAATGCCCTGCTTGCAGCAGTTGTAGATGCGCCAAGTTTGGTGGCGTTTAAGAGGTTAGTTGATAAGTATATGGAAGAGAAGGGAATGGTTTAGTATGGAGGGGCATTGCTTTTTATATTGGTCGGCGCAACATCAAAGGCCAAAGGGCCTGTTCTGTGCTGTAATGTTCTATGTTCTCTAGTCAGGCTAGCCACATACTGCTCCAACGATCATTCCAGTACACATTTTACAAATTCCTGCCCATCCAAACCCCCAGCTCTAGGTACTTTCCAATCCACCCTAGGGAGATTAAAATCTCCCACTATAACGACTCTGTTCTTTCTGCACCTATCCAAACTGTCTTTACATATGCCTTCTTCAACTACCTGTGGGCTGTTGGGTGGCCTATAATACACCCCTAGCATAGCAATTGCCCCCTTTCTATTCCTCAACTCTACCCACAGCGACTCCACTCCTAACTCCTCTGTATTGTCCTCCCTCTGCACCGCCGTGATGCTCTCCTTAACTAATAACGCCACTCCCTCACCTCTTCTGGACCCTCCTCTGTCACGCCTGAAACACTTATACCCACGAATGTTCAGTTGCCACTGCTCCCCTTCCTTTAACCACGTCTCTGTCACTGCAACCACATCCAAGTTCCTCGCAAACATTAAGGCCCTAAGTTCATCCGTTTTTCCTGTTACACTCCTCGCATTGAAACAGACACACTCCAGACCTCCAAGACCACTTGAAACCTCCTTCTCCCGGGTGCATCTCTTCTCGTCCAAGCTTACTCTATCTCCCATCTCGCTCTGTACTGAGAGATCGGCCTCATCCCCTCCCCCCTCCATATTAGTTTAAATCCTGCTGAAACACTCCAGCTAACCTCCCAGCTAAGATATTCACACCCTTCCCATTTAAGTGTTCCCCGTCCCTTCTATACAGGTGCCCTTCTTTCACAAAGACTTCCCAGTTATCCACAAATATGAAACCCTCTTCCCTACACCAGTCCTTCAGCCACGCATTCAGCTGTAGGATCTCATTTCTCCTGGCTCCACTATTACCCGCGCGTGGAAGCAGCCCTGAGATCACCACCCTCGAGGCCCTGCTCTTCAGCCTAGCCCACAACTCCCTGAACTGCCTTCGTATATCTTTCCTGCATCCTTCTCTCCTACGTGGATAATCACATCCGCCTTGGCCCCCTCACCCTTCAAAATGCCCTCTACCCTGTCTGACACATCTTGCACCCCTGCTCCAGTGTCCAGGGAGACAAACTACCATCCTGGAGTCCCGTCTTGGACCACAGAAGCGTCTATCTATTCCTTTAACCCTCCCATCCCCCACCACTATCTCCCTTCTAGCCCCTTTCTTCCCCTTTGAGGTACTCTGGTCCTCGTGCCCTGCCTTTTTTAACCCTCCGCCCTCGATATTTTGGGGGCACTGTCACTGGGGAAGTCTTTGGACTGTCTCCCCTCTCCTTTTTCTCCTTCCTTGTAGTAATCCACCTGTAAGGGTCAGGTTCCTCCCCCTTAGGCTCCGGGTCCGCCACCTTATTCTGCCTCCCTTCCACGATTGCCTCGTTCTCCCTGACTAAAAATGTATCTTCCAATTGCTGCTCTAGTTGCTTGACCCGAGCCCTCAGACGCTGCAGCTCCAAACAGTTGGCACATACGTGGATTTTCTGGAGAAACATGTGACACCGTACACAAGTGAGGCGTCTTCCCTTAATCCCTGCCGTTGTCATGGACACCTTTGGAGGTGTGAATTCCAATGGAAAACCAGTAGCACACTCTGTCTAAGCCTGCTCTAGCCCAAGCCCTGCGAGCCAAAGCCCTTGTATCTCTCACTCTGCTTCCCTACTCACTTCGCTGCCCGCTCCCGACGCTGCCCGCTGTCTACTGCCACTTTTTATACTCCCCGGTTCTCTTCCCAGCTAGCCCCAGGCCTAACTACAGCAGCAAAAAGCACTCAAAAAGAGAGAGAAAAAATTCACACTCAGCCACCAGCACTTCCAAACACTCTGTCCCAGAGAACACAGAGACTAAACAAACAAACAAAGCAACTAAAAAGAACTTGGATTAGCAGTCATTTGTATCTAAATATTGTCCATGCAGGGATCCATCACAATGACTGGTGAATTCCTGGTGGAGAAAACACGTTTCTCCCCACTGACCTACACACAAACACATGATTAAAAGTGAAATTATAATGGTTGAAGTAGTCTAGAGAAATTTAGACAAAAGGAACTCTCTGAACATCAGCAGTGCCTTTGGACAGCTGGAGGGAGAGAATGAGAAAATACAAAGACATTGCCAGGGTGGCACAGACATCAGCATTTTCACCTCACAGTGCCAGGGACCCGGTTCGATTCCCGGTCGGGGTCACTGTCTGTGTGGAAACTGCACGTCTTCCCTCCGGATGCTCCGGTTTCCTTCCACAGGCTGAAAGACATGCTGGTTAGGTGCGTTGGCCGTGCTAAATTCTCCCTCAGCATACCCAAAGAGGCACTGGAGCATGACAACTAGGGAATTTTCACAACAACTTCATTGCAGTATTAATGTAAACCTAGTTCTGACTAACAAATAAATTTATGTTTATAAAATAAAGTAGCTCATCCAACCAGCTATGCATGATTTGAATCAGAATGCACAGCACAATGCTTCCAGTAAACAACAACTATTTTCCAAACTGTGGGACCCTCTGCTCATTGAAGATAAACAGAGATGATTACATTGATCATCGACACCAGAGTGCCAGCTCAGCCTTTAACTGACTGAGGAAAGAAGGTCTTTGAGGACAAAGACATTAACCTGAGGCTAAGGTCATGATTTCTTAGGCAGCACTGATCCCTGCACTCACTTCAGAGTCTTGGACAACCAACAGCACTCGGGACTTGTTGTTTGTATTCCTGACTCCAGGAACAACTAGTCTACTCAGCACTCAGATGCAGCAGGAGACTCCCAGGAAGGATGGCAGACATACTCAAAGCATCACCAAAAAAAACGGTCACACAGAGCCACTGGCCAACCTAAATGGAGAAGGTACTTTTGGGGAGGCATCAAAACCCAGAAATTTCATCAGAAACATGAAAAAGTGTAATTGAACCTTTTTAACGAGAGCACAAAGCTCCGACCAGCCCATCGACCTGGCCCACAAAGTACCACCTTCCCCACGTGGCAGAACTTGATCAGCCATCAAAGTGGATAGGAACCCCAGGGACTGCCTAACTAGTTTGGCCAATTCTACATTAATGTTCAAAGTAGAAGTAATGCCATTGAACATCAATGGTGCAGCAGGGAATGAGTTAATGAACTTTGTAACACCTGAGAGGATGAGAAAAATATTCTACATGCAGCTATTTTTCATATATTTCAGATAAATGTATTTTGTTTCCGTGTGCCAAGATTACAGGGAGACAGCCACTGCTCTTGCTATTATACACAAGTTTATGATAAGCCCGCACAGAAATATAGAACATTACAGCACAGAACAGGCCCTTCGGCCTTCGATGTTGTGCCGACCAATATAAAAAGCAATGCCCCTCCAAACTAAACCATTCCCTTCTCTTCCATATACTTATCAATTAACCTCTTAAACGCCACCAAACTTGGCGCATCTACAACAGCTGCAGGCAGGGCATTCCACTCCCTAATCACTCTTTGAGTAAAGAACCTACCTCTGATATCCGTCCTATAACTCATACCCCTTAATTTAAAGCTGTGTCCCATCGTGCTAGCTTTCTCCATCCAGGAAAAAGGCTATCACTGTCCACCCTATCTAAACCTCTAATCATCTTATATGCTTCAATAATATCCCCTCTTAGCCGCCTCCTTTCTAACGAAAACAACCTCAAATCCTTCAACCTCTCTTCATAGGACCTGCCCTCCATACCAGGCACATCCTGGTAAACCTCCTCTGTACCCTCTCCAATGCCTCCACATCTTTCTTATAATGTGGCGACCAGAACTGCACACAATACTCCAAGTGCGGCCGCACTAGAGTTTTGTACAGTTGCAACATGATGCTGCGGCTCCTAAATTCAATCCCCCTACCAATAAAAGCTAAGACTCCATATGCCTTCTTAACAACTTTATCCACTTGACTGCCTACTTTCAGGGATCTATTGACACATACACCAAGATCCTTCTGTTCCTCAACACTATTAAGAGCCCTACCATTAGCCCTATACTCTACACATTTATTGTTCCTGCCAAAGTGCATTACCTCACAAATGTAGCTGATCCAGCTTGTAGTTTAAGTAACTTTCACTTAATATAGTGAAGCCTGCATTTCTAACTATATTTCATATATAATATATATATATATTCATTACATACTGCTTATGTGTACCACAAGTGGGAAATGGTTAGGTTCTCTTGTGAGGTACAAATATTACTTGCCACTCATCACCCCCAGTTTTACTACCCACTCTCTTTCATCCCACCTCTCCCTCGCCACCACACCCAACCTCCCCTCACTTGCATCTCTCACTCCCCTCCCTCTACCTCAACTCCCCCGCACACCCTTCCCTCCACACCCCCCAGTCCCTCCTCCCACTGCCTTACCACAAACTACCTCCCCATACAACCCCTCTCTCCACTCCACCCTCAGCCCCACCCCAATCTCCCCTCCCTCTCCCTCCCGCCCCCCCCTTTCCCCCCCCCTCTCCACTACCCGCCCCCCCCCTCCCCCCCCTCTCCCTCCCGCCCACCCCCCCCCCCCCCCACCTCCCTTCCGCCTCCCGGATTCTCCACCCTCGGCGCCGCCATATATTGTGATTCCCAGAATGCCTCTGATTGGCGATGACGTCATTGCCAATGGCGGGGCGGAGTTGGTGCCCGCCCCCAGAGGGTAAAGGTCAGGCCCGGTGTCCACAGGCAAGAGGCCATTCAGCCCATCCAGCCTGCACCTATAACAGTGTGTGTATTCACCCTGCTAATGTCCCCAAGGGCCAGTCCAGCTGACCCACTGTGAGTGGATAATAAGACTGTGGTTAGCAATGTTTCCTCAACACCAAGCACCCAGCTTCAATTCCCCACTTGTGTGGAGTTTGCACATTCTCCCTGTGTCTGCGTGGGCTTCCTCCCACACTCCAAACATGTGCGGGTTAGGTAGATTGGCCGTGGTAAATTGCCCCTTACTGTTTGGGGGATTAGCTAGGGTAAATGTTATGGGGATGGGGCCTTGGTGGAATTGTGGTTGGCACAGTTTTTGATGGTAAGAAGTCTGACAACACCAGGTTTAAATCCAACTGATTTATTAGTGAGTTTACTATCAAATCAATCAGTTGGATTTAAACCTGGTGTTATCACACTTCTTACTATGTTTACCTCAGTCCAACGCCAGCATCTCTACATCATGACAGTTTCGATGGGCCAAATGGCCCCTTTCTGTAGGGATTCTATGAAACTGGGGCACCTGAAGGAAACTCATGCAGACACAGGAAGAACATGCAAACTCCACACAGGCAGTTACCCGAGGCTGGAATTGAACCTGGATCCCTGGTGCTGGATCTGTATTTCAATCTGAATCCAATTCATGGTCCCACAAAAGGTGGGGGAATTGCACTGCTGGTTAAGGAGAATATCACAGCTGTATCGTGGCAGCTCATACAGTGAGGCAATATGGATAGAGCTCAGGAATAGGAAGGGTGTAGTCACAATGTTAGGGGTTTACTACAGGCCACTCAACTGTCAGCGGGAGACAAAGGAACAGATATCTAGGCAGATTTTGGCATGGTGTAAAAGTAATAGGGTTGTTGTGCTGGGAGCAAGAGGGTAAGACATGAAGGAATAGGACCTATCAAGTGTGACAGAGAACCCCAATATCTCTTCCTTTTTGATCGCAGCATGACTCAAAGTATCTACACCCCCTTTCCCAGACTCATCTTTATATCGACTGGGATTGGGCACAAATGTTTGAGGGCAAATCACCATCTGGCATGTGGGAGGCTTTCAAATATAAGTTGATAGGGATTCAGGACCGGCACATTCCTGTAAAGATGAAGTATGGCAAGTTTTGGGAACCTTGGATAATGAGAGATATTGTGAGCTTAGTAAAAGAGAAAAAGAAACATTTGTCAAGGCTGGGCATAGGAGAAGAAAATGTGGAATACAAGTGGAAAGAAACTTAAGCAAGGAATAAGAAGAGCTAAAAGGGTCACAAAAATTAGCAGCAGAATTAAGGAAAAACATGAGGCTTTTTCATACAAATATAAAGAGCAAGAGGGTAACCAGGGATAGGATTGGTTCGTTCAAGAACAGGGAAGGGAATCTATGCATGGAGCCAGAGGAAATGGACAAGGTATTAAATGAATACTTTGTATCAGCATTTACCAAAGAGAAGGATTTGATGAATGATGAGTCTGGGAAGGGGGTGTAGATAGTTTGAGTCATGCTGCGATCAAAAAGGAAGAGACATTGAGGTTCTCTGTCACACTTGATAGTCCTATTCCTTCACTTCTTAACCTCCTGCTCTTCACATACTTATAGAAGGCCTTGGGATTTTCCTAAATCTTGCCTGTCAAGGCCTTCTCATGATCTCTTCTGGCTTTCCTAATTTCCTTCTTAAGTTTCTTCCTACTAGCCGTATACTCTTGTAGGTCTCTAACATCACCTAGCTCCCTGAACCTTTTGTAAGCTTTTCTTTTCTTCCTGACAAAATTCATTACAGCTTTCGTACACCACAGTTCCTGTCCATAACTTCCCTGTCTCATTGGAACGTTGCTGTGCAGAACTCCAGACAAATATTCCTTGAAAATTTGCCACATTTGTTCTGTACATTTCCCTGAGAAAACCTCTTTCCAATTTATGCGCCTAATTTCCTGCCTGATAGCCTTAATTATTTCCCTTACTCCAATTAAACACTTTTCTAAGATCCTTTCTCTCTTTAATGCTATTGTAAAGGAGATAGAGTTATGATCACTATCTCCAAAATGCTCTCCTACTGAGATCTGATACCTGACCAGGTTCATTTCCCAATACCAAATCAAGTACAGCCTCTCCTCTAGTAGGCTTATCCATGTGCTGTGTCAAGAAATGCTCCTGAACACACCTAACAAATCCTCCCCATCTCAACCCCTTAATCTACGGAACTTCCAATCGATATTTGGGAAATTAAAATCTCCCATCACAACATCCAGTTCTGTCCCTGAGTCATCCAAGTCTTTGTAATGGCCACCACATCACATTTCCAAGTAGTGATCCACGCTCTAAGTTCATCCATTTTGTTCACAACACTCCTTGCTTTAAAGTAGACACATCTCAAACCTTCAGTCTGAGCGTGCCCTTCTCCATCACCTGTCTATCCTCCCTCACACACTGTCAACAAGCTTTCTCGATTTGTGAGCTAACCCCCTCTCTCACAGTCACTTCAATTTGATTCCCTCCCCCCAACCATTCTAGTTTAAACATTTCCCAGTGACCTTAGCAAACCTCCCCGTCAGGATATTGGTCCCCCTGGGATTCAAGTCATAGAACATAGAACATAGAACATTACAGTGCAGTACAGGCCCTTCGGCCCTCGATGTTGCGCCAGCCAATGGACCCTCTAAAGTCCAACCCGTTATTTTTGTACAGGTCACACCTGCCCCAAGAGAGATCCCAATGATGCAGGAACCTGAATCCCTGCTCCAATCTCTCAGCCACATATCTATCCTCCCCCTCTTTCCATTCCTACTCTCACTGTCTTGTGGCGTAGGCAGCAATCCCAAGATTCCTACCTTTA
Organism: Sphyrna mokarran; assembly: GCA_024679065.1. Classification (NCBI taxonomy): domain Eukaryota; kingdom Metazoa; phylum Chordata; class Chondrichthyes; order Carcharhiniformes; family Carcharhinidae; genus Sphyrna; species Sphyrna mokarran. Next base: position 42,511,154 of record JAGIQG010000026.1, read on the forward strand.
CTTTCCTCCTTCTCAACTCTCTACCTTACTCCCTATATTCTCTTTTCAGGACTCCCTTCCTTTTCCTACCTATGTCAGTGGTACTAGTTTGTACCATGACCTCTGGCTTCTCTCTCCCCCACTTCAGGATATCTTGGATACGATCAGAAACATCCCGGATCCCAGCATCAGGGAGGCACACTACCATCCGAGATTCCCTTCTGCCTCCACAAAATCGCCTGTTAACCCTCTCACTGTAGAATCTCCTATCACTACAGTTTCCTCCGCCTATCCTTACCCTTCTGAGCTACACGGCAGACCCCATGCCAGAGGCACGGCCACTGCTACTTCCCCCAGGTGGGCTGTCCCCCCCAACAGTACTCAAACAGGAGTACTTATTGTTAAGGGGCACATCCACTAGGATGCTCTCTGGTTCCTGATCTTTCCCCTTCCTGACTGTGACCCACTTGTCAGCCTCCCGAGGCCCTGGTGTGACCACCTGCCTGTAACTCCTCTCTATCACCTCCTCAGTCTCCCTGACCAGGGGAAGGTCATCGAGCTACAGCTCCAGTTGCCTAACGCGGTCCCTTAGGATCTGCAGCTCTACACACCTGGTGCAGATATGGACGTCCGGGAGGCTAGGAGATTCCAGGTCCTCCCAGATCTGACACCAAGAACAACAAACTGGCCTCACACTCATAATTCCCCCTTTCTTCAAATTCCCCAGGAAAAGAAACTAAGGATTAAACCTACCCTGCCTCACCCTTTTCTGCCCAAGCCCGTTGAGCCAAAGCCCTTCAGCTCTCGCTCTGCTACCTGTTCACTCCGCTTCCCACTCTACACTGCGGCCTGCTTTTTAAACCTCACACACTAATAAACCCTTCCCAGGTCACCTCATGGCCCACTTCCGTTCTAATGTTAAAAAAACTTGGAAAAAAAGAGAAACCCCGTGATAAACTAAGAGAAAGAGTCAATCGTTTACTTTCACACTCCCACCACAAGTCACTCCTCTCTGCTCGAACAATCTATTTCCTTCTTAATGATTTAGTCTCCACAGCTTTCTGAGAGAGAGAATTCCACAAGTTCACCATACTCTAAGTGATGAATTAACTCATCTCAAACCCAAATGGTCTACTCTGAATTCTATACAGAAACTAGAAGCAGAAGTGGGCCATTCAGCCCTTTGAGTCTGCTGTGCCATTCATCTCGATCACGACGCATCTTTGAATTCAATATCTTGATCTCCCTTTCTCCCGTATCTGTTGGTCCCTTCAGCTCCTAGAGCTATATCTAATTTCTTCTTGAAATTTTAGCTTGGGCTACTGTATGGAGTTTACACATTCTCCTCATGTATGCATGGGTTTCCTCTGGGTACTCCAGTTTCCTCTCACAGTCCAAAGATGTATGGGTTAGGTCAACTGGCTATGCTAAATTGACCCTGGTATCAGGAGAACTAGCTAGGGTAAATGTTTTAGGGATAAGACTTGGGTGGGATTGTGGTCAGTACAGATTTGATGGGCCAAATGGCCTCCTTCTGTACAGAAAGGATTCTGAGGTGACAGAGAGGGTTGATGAGGGCAGAATTGTTGATGTGATGTACATGGACTTCAAAAAGGTGTTTGACAGAGTGTTGTACAACAGACATGACAAAAACGGTCAATGAAGGCAAGCTGTTGATGTAGTCTCTATGGATTTCAGTAAGACGTTTGACAAAGTCCCTCATGGTAGTTTGGTTGAAAAGGTTAAGGCTCATGGAATACAAGGACAGATATATAGATGGATTGATAACTGGCTTGGTAATAGAGACAGAGAGTAATAGTGGAAGGGTGTTTTTCTAGCTGGAGGTCGGTCACTAGTGGTGTGCCACAGGGCTCAGTACTGGGACCTCTTCTATTTGCAATATATATAAATGACTTGGAAGAGGGAGTAAGTGATGTGATCAGCAAGTTTGCAGATGACATAGAACATAGAACATTACAGCACAGAACAGGCCCTTCGGCCTTCGATGTTGTGCCGACCAAAATAAAAAGCAATGCCCCTCCAACTAAACCATTCCCTTCTCTTCCATATACTTATCAATTAACCTCTTAAACGCCACCAAACTTGGCGCATCTACAACAGCTGCAGGCAGGGCATTCCACTCCCTAATCACTCTTTGAGTAAAGAAAAGATGAAGATGAAAACATGAAGATGGCTGGACTTGCAGACAGTGAGAAGCATTGTCAGGCAATACAGCAGAATATAGATTAGTTGGCATATTGGGCAGATAAATGGCAGATGGAATTTAATTCTGATAAATACAAGGTGATGCATTTTGGGAGAAATAATGTAGGGGAGGTATATGATAAAGGGTAGATCTATTAAGAGTATAGAAACGCAGAGGGACCTGGGGGTGCAGGTGCACAAGTCTTTAAAGGTGGCAGAACAGGTGGAGAAGGTTGTGAAGAAAGCATATGGTATGCTAGCCTTTATAGGAAGGGGTATAGAGTACAAGAGCTGGTCTTTAATGTTGCAGTTGTATAGAACGTTGGTTAGACCTCATTTGGAATACTGCGTCCAGTTCTGGGACAGAGGGTTGTGGGGGTATGGAATGTGCTGCCAAGTAAGCTGGTGGAGGCAGGTATTCTGGAGTTGCTTAAGGGATACTTAGATAGGCACATGAGCAGAATAGAGATGGAGAGATATAGGAGACTGTTTTAAATAAAGTCAATTGATTCCTATGGACCTTCCAATATATTTTCTGGCTCACTCGTTTTACTTCTGAGCTTCTGGGGATTCCCTTGCATGTTTGTATAAGATGTGCATGATATTGATGTTTTCTCTTTTAATCCACAGGTGCTTTGGTCCACCTTGTTGTCTAACAAGGGGCATACATGCGATGGGTCATGAGAGGGCTGCTCCTGGATTTGAGAGTATCCTAGTGCTTCACGTCGTTAGTGTACGCTTGACCCGGACTATTTGATGGGCAACACGACAGCTCAGTGACTATCGCTGTGCTGTGCAGATACATGGATTTGGGCCTGTGTCTGTGGGAGTTTGCACATTCTCCCCGTGCTTGCGTGGGTTTTCTCCGGGCGCTCCGATTTCCTCCCATACACCAAAGATGTGCCCTTAGGCTAATTGGCAAAACAAATTCTCCCTAAATTAGTCTCCCCTCAATCTGGTTTCCAATGTGGAGTGCCATAAGCGTAGACAAGGTGGAAGAGGGAACTCACGCTATTAACATGGCGGCGAGGGCTTGTTGGGCCAAAGGCCCTGTTTCTTGTGCTGTGTTGTATTTTATGTGATTAAAAGTGAGGAAGTGGGACTGAGTGAATTGCTCATTCAGCAAGTCAGTGTAGATACAGTGTGATGAATGGCCTCCTTGTGGACTGTAACACTGTGATCTGTTGCTGATTGGATAATCCATGCTTTTTTTTTTAAACTTTTCAGCCTGACCATGCCAATATTCCTTGTTGAAGTCCAGGTCAATGGCATTCAAGTCAGGTGACCTTGACCTGTACAACAAAGCCAGATACAATCTAACAAGATCCATCAAAGATGCCAAAAGACAGTACCAGACCAAGCTGGAATCCCAGGCTAACCACACTGACCACCGCTGACTATGGCAAGGTCTGTGAGACATAACAGGCATGTAGATGAAGGCACATAAAATCGCCAGCTCCAACGCACTCCTTCCTGATGAGCTGAGCAGGAGATGAGCAAGAGCATGCCCTCCACCCTGGGAGCCTTCAATGAACATGTGTTTGGGGTCACCATTGCAGATGTCAGAACAGCTTTCTTGAAGGTCAACCCAAGGAAAGTGACTGGCCAGGATGGGGTACCTGGATAAGCATTCAGATCCTGCACAGATCAGCTGACAGGGGTATTTGCAAACATCTTCAGCCTCTCTTTACAACAATCTGAGGTGCCTATCTCTTCAAAAAGATGACCATTATCCCGGTATCTCAGAAGAAATAAGTAGCGTGCCTTAATGACTATTTTCTGGTGGCTCTGACATCCTTCATTATGAAATGTTTCAAAAGGCTAGTCATGGTACGAATCAATTCCAACCTCCTGGACTACCCGGATCCACTACAGTTCGCCTACCATCACAACAGATCCACAGCAGATGCCATCTCCCTGGCTCTGCACTCAACCCTGGACCACCTAGGTAACAAGGACACCTATGTCAGACTCCTATTTATTGACTACAGCTCAGCCTTCAACACTATTATTACCATGAAACTCATTTCCAAACTCCATGTCCTGGGCCTCAGCACCTCCCTCTGCGACAGGATCCTGAACTTCCTAACCCACAAACCACAGTCAGTAAGGATAGGCATCAACACCTCCTCCACGATCATCCTCAACACTGGTGCCCCACAAGACTGTGTTCTCACCCCCCCACTATACTCCTTATGCACCTATGACTGTGTGGCCAAATTCCCCTCCAATTCGATTTTCGAGGTTGCTGACGATATCATTGTAGTGGGACAGATCTCAAGCAATGATGAGACAGAGTACAGGAATGAGATAGAGAATCTGGTGAACTGGTGCGGCAACAATAATCTCTCCCTCAATGTCAACAAACGGAGGAGACAGTCATCGACATTAGGAGGCATAAAGGAGAACATATCCCTGCCTGCAGGACAAAATAGAAATGGTTGAGAGTTTCAATTTTTTTGGTATCCAGATTACCAACAACCTAGCCTGGCCCCACCACCACTGCACCCACAGCTCCCCCGCCCCCCCTTCCACCAACCCCCAGCCAACACTATAGTGAAGAAATCTCACCAACGCCTCTACTTTCTCAGAAGACTAAGGAAATTAGATACGTCAGCTATAATTGACCAACTTTTACAGATGTACTATAGAAAGCATTCTTTCCGGTTGTATCACAGCTTGGTATGGCTCTTGCTCTGCCCAAGACCGCAAGAAACTATGAAAGGCAGTGAATGTAGCCCAATCCATCACGTAAACCAGCTTCCCATCCATTGACTGTGTCTATAGTTCCCACTGTCTCGCAAAGCAGCCAGCATAATTAAGGACTGCACACACCCCAAACATTCTTTCTTCTACCTTTGGCGCTCCAGTTTCCTCCCACATCCCAAAGATGTGCTCTTAGGCTAATTGGCAAAACAAATTCTCCCTAAATTGTCTCAAATTTGGTTTTTAATCCATAGATCTATAAACATGGATAGGGATCACGGTAGAGATGAAAACATCGGGGTGGCGGCGCGGGCTCGTTGGGCCGAAGGGCCTGTTTCCCGTGCTGTTTTGTTCTTTAGAACATAGAACATAGAACATTACAGCACAGAACAGGCCCTTCGGCCTTCGATGTTGCGCCGACCAATATAAAAAGCAATGCCCCTCCAAACTAAACCATTCCCTTCTCTTCCATATACTTATCACCTAACCTCTTAAACGCCACCAAACTTGGCGCATCTACAACTGCTGCAGGCAGGGCATTCCACTCCCTAACCACCCTTTGGGTAAAGAACCTACCTCTGATATCCATCCTATAACTATCACCCTTAATTTAAAGCTGTGTCCCCTCGTGCTAGCTTTTTCCATCCTAGGAAAAAGGCTATCACTGTCCACCCTATCTAAACCTCTAATCATCTTATATGTTTCGATCAGGTCCCCTCTTAGCCTCCTCCTTTCTACCGAAAACAACCTCAAATCCCTCAGCCTCTCTTCATAAGACCTGCCCTCCATACCAGGCAACATCCTGGTAAACCTCCTCTGTACCCTCTCCAATGCTCCACATCTTTCTTATAATGTGGGGACCAGAACTGCACACAATACTCCAAGTGCGGCCGCACTAGAGTTTTGTACAGTTGCAACATGACGTTGCGGCTCTGAAATTCAATCCCCCTACCAATAAAGCTAAGACTCCATATGCCTTCTTAACAACCTTATCGACTTGACTGCCCACTTTCAGGGATCTATGCACATACACACCAAGATCCCTCTGTTCATCTAGACTACTAAGAATCCTACCATTTACCCTATACTCTACACATTTATTATTTCTGCCATAGTGCATTACCTCACACTTTTCCACATTAAACTCAATTTGCCACCTCTCGGCCCAGCTCTGCAACTTGTCCAAGTCCCTCTGCAAACTATAACACCCTCTTCACTATCTACCACTCCACCGACTTTAGTGTCATCTGCAAATTTACTAATCCATCCTTCAATACCCTCATCCAGATCATTTATAAAATTACAAACAGCAGGGGCCCCAAAACAGACCCCTGAGGTACACCACTTGTCACTGAACTCCACGATGAATATCTCCCATCAACTACCACCCTCTGTCTTCTATCTGCTAGCCAATTCCTAATCCAATTAGCTAAATCACCCTCTATCCCACACATCTGCATTTTCTGCAGAAGCCTTCCATGGGACACCTTATCGAAAGCCTTACTAAAGTCCATATATACCACATCAACCGCCTTACCCCCATCCACCTCTTTGGTCACTTTTTCAAAAAACTCAATGAGGTTAGTAAGGCACGACCTACCCTTCACAAAACCAGGCTGACTATCCCCAATCAATTCATTTCTCTCTAAATAACTATAAATCCTATCCCTAATAATTCTCTCCAATACTTTGCCCACAACAGAAGTAAGACTCACTGGCCTATAATTCCCTGGAAGGTCTCTCTTCCCCTTCTTTGTTCTTCTGTCAGGTAAAGGGACAAAAAGTCTGAGGTCACATACCAACCGACTCGAGAACAGTTTCTTCTCTGCTGCTGTCAGACTTTTGAAAGGACTTATCTTGCATTAAGTTGATCTTTTTCTATACTCTAGCTATAACTGTAACAATACATTCTGCACTATCTTGTTTCCTTCTCTATGGACGGTATGCTTTGTATAGCACAAAAAAAATACTTTTCACGGTATGTTAATATGTGACAATAATAAATCAAATTCCTTCCATTTTCCACTCTCCATAAACTTCAGCACATCTGTTATCCAAAATCCTAATTCGTGTTCATTGACTTAGATTGGCTCACGATTCAGTAACGTCTCAATTTTAAAATCTTTGTCCTCGATTTCAAAAGCAACCTTTCAATCCCTGGAAGTGTACCACTCCTACAACCCTCTGAGATAGCTGCTTAGGTACAGGGGAGGTTAGGAGAGCCATTTGGCCTGAGCCTCAACTCAAAGGGGGCCTCAAATTTAGACAGTTGCTAGTTTTTGGCATTTGATTTTTCACAGCTACTTTTTATGCACATAAGAAAATAATATGGGAAAAGGATTTTGTTGTCCCGTATTGTACATCAGGCAGTGTTTACCTATCCTAATGGGTCATGAAGGAGGGTGTAAGTACATACATACAATAAGGCTGCAGAGCTAGCACACAGTTGAAGTTGTTCTATTAATTTATAGTAACTCTTTCTAATGGATAGCTTTTCAACTTAAAGTCCTAAGATTGGAAACACTCTTCTCTGGATTGCAAGCCAAAGAAATTGCTTCAAGGAATGGACTCTCAGGAGTATTTCCTAATATCACAATTACATTGCGTAGTTTTGGCAATTTGTCTGCATCTGCAGCTTCAGGTGAATGCACTTCTAACATGTTGAAGCAGGTAAAGAACTCTCACCATTCAACTGAGATAAGAGGTTTGAATGGACTTGCTATGATTTTTAATCAAAATAATATCAACTGTGACATTGTGCAAAAGCTAGATTTTTCCTTAATAATTAGTGCACTTGCACAGAAAAAAGCTAGAAAAGCATTTATTAATTAAACATAAGAAAAATAATATTTGTATTCACTGGCTAGGCCAGCATTTATTGCCCACCCGCAATTGCCCTTGAAGAGTTGAAGGTGAGCTGCATACTTAAAACCATTGCAATCCATGTGGTGTGGATGTAGATAGACCAGTCCAGGATTTTGACCAAGTTACTTAAGGGAGTCACATACTCACTGAGTCTGATGGACTCAGTGCATCAAAATAGTTATATCCCAGGATATTGTGGGAGGCTAGGGAGGAAATTACAGGTCCCTCAGCTGAGAAATTGGAATCATCAATAGTCACAGATGAAGTGCCTGGAGGTTGGAGGGTGGGAAATGTTGTGCCTTTATTTACCTGCAAGGAAAAGTCTGGGAACTACAGGCCAGTGACCCTCACATCTGTAGCGGCTAAGTTGTTGGAAGGTAGTTTTGAGAGACAGGATCTATAGGCATTTAGAGATGCAATGATCAATTAGGGACAGTCAGCATGGCTTTGAGTGGGGAAAATCATGTCTCACAAATTTGATGAGTTTTTTGAAGGGGTAACCAAGAAGGTAGATGAGGGCAGTGCAGTTGATGTTGTCTACATGGACTTTAGCAAGGCCTTTGACAAGATACCTGATGGTAGGTTATTGCATAAGGTTATATCTCATGGGATCTGGAGTGAGGTAGCTAAATGGATACAAAATTACCATCTATAAGATCACCCCTGAGCCTTCTATGCTCCAGCCTCTCCTTATAACTCAAACCATCAAGTTCTGGTAGTATCCTAGCAAATCTCTTCTGCACTCCTTCTAGTTTCATAGTATCCTTCCTATAATAGGGTGACTATAACTGCAGTTTTCCAAGTGTGGTCTTACCAATGTCTTGTATAACTTCAACAAGATGTTGGGGATAGATTGGAGAAGTTGAGACTGTTCTCCATGGAGAGGTTAAACGGATATTTTATAGAGATGTTCAAATCATGAGGGTAGTTCAGAATGGATAGGAAGAAACTTCCCATTCATGAAAGGGCACAGATAATGATATGAAAAAAAAACCTTGTTCAGAGTGAGTGGCTGGGATCTGGAATGCATTGCCTGGAAGTATGGTGGAGGCAGTTTCAATTGAAGCATTCAAGAGGGTATTAGATTATCTGAATAGAAACAAATAGGCAGTCAGGTCGAGAAGGTTGTTAGGAAGGCATATGGAGTCTTGGCTTTTATTGGTAGAGGGATTGAATTTTGGAGCCGCAACGTCATGTTGCAACTGTACAAAACTCTAGTGCGGCCGCACTTGAGTATTGTGTGCAGTTCTGGTCCCCACATTATAAGAAAGATGTGGAGGCATTGGAGAGGGTACAGAGGAGGTTTACCAGGATGTTGCCTGGTATGGGGGCAGGTCTTATGAGGAGAGGCTGAGGATTTGAGGTTGTTTTCGTTAGAAAGGAGGCGGCTAAGAGGGGACCTGATCGAAACATATAGTATGATTAGAGGTTTAGATAGGGTGTACAGTGATAGCCTTTTTCCTAGGATGGAAAAAGCTAGCACGAGGGGACACAGCTTTAAATTAAGGGGTGATAGTTATAGGACGAATATCAGAGGCAGGTTCTTTACCCAAAGGGTGGTTCGGGAGTGGAATGCCCTGCCTGCGGCCAGCGTCGGTTGTAGATGCGCCAAGTTTGGTGGCGTTTAAGAGGTTAGTTGATAAGTATATGGAAGAGAAGGGAATGGTTTAGTTTTGGAGGGGCATTGCTTTTTATATTGGTCGGCGCAACATCGAAGGCCGAAGGGGCCTGTTCTGTGCTGTAATGTTCTACGTCTAAATGTGCAGGGTTGCGGGGACAAGGTGAGAGAATCACACTAAGTCATGATGCTTGTTTGGAGAGCCAGTGCAGACACAATGGGTCAAATAACCTGCTTTCTACACCATAACAATTCTACGATTGCAGCAGTGGAAGATGGAATATTGATGAGAATAACAAAACTCCCTATCCTTCTTTAGATTATGGACCCCATAATCTAAATTAAGCCACCTTAAGTATAAGTGAGTAATATATCTCACTTCTGATATATTACTGGCCTGGGAATGTTTTTCACATTCTGCTTAAGGGTCAGTGATTTTTGAACCCTCTACCTTCTGATTCAAATGCAACACAGGCTCTGCCTTTATCTAAAGCCCACCAGGGAGACTTGAAATCACTTCTACTTTGGAAAAAGAGTTCAAGGCCTTGGAGGGGGGCACAGGGAAGATTCATTAGAAAACCAGGAAGGTGGGTCTTCAGTTACAGGAGAAACTAGAGCTGTTCACCTGGAAGTATTGTGTGATCATTGCTTTTTCTTAATTGTTCGGCGCAACATCGAGGGCTGAAGGGCCTGTTCTGCGCTGTAGTATTCTATGTATTGTATGATTGAGAGATTTAATAGTAAAGTTCAAAATTGAGGGGTTTTGATAAAATATTTACGGAGCTATGGTGAAGTAGCTATGGGGGATGGTGGTCAGGTGATTAGGCCAGTCGAAGTCTAGACTAATGTTCTGAGGACATAGGTTCAAATCCCACCATGTCAGCCGGTAGAATTTACATTAATAAATCTGAAACAAAAGCTATCGATCTTTTTTTGATTTTAGGGAAGGAAATCTGCCATCCTTATCTGGTCTTGCCTACACATGACTCCATGTCCACAGCAATGTGGTGACAGTCCAAAGATGTGCTGGTTAGATGCACTGGCTATGCTAAATTACCCCTTAGTGTCAGAGAGATTAACAGGATAATTATGTGGGGTAAAGGGGATAATACCCGGGTGGAATTGTTGTTGGTGCAGGCTCCTTCTGCACTGCAGGAATTGTATGATTCCATAACTCTTAACTGGCCTGTGAAATGGCCTAGCAAGCCACTCAAAGGGCAATTAGGGAGAGTCAACAAACGCTGGCCTTGCCAGAGATACCCACATGCCAGGAAATAAATCAAAGTATCAGGGGCCATGACCTTCCTCTGGCTGTGACATTGATGTTGCAGTCTTACATCCTGACATTTCAGGATAAGGTTCCTTAGTTTCTCACTCTATAGCAATGACAGAGTGGCACCATCATGTTGAGATAGAACAGTTAGCTGCTTTTTACTTTCATTTTCCTCACTCATTTGGGGAACTTTTCTTGGATGCAGGTTAAAAACTGAAAATTCACAGGATGTTCAGAGAAATTCCATTGTCGATCTTGGTACACAGGAGGCCAAATAAAGACTCAGGATCAGGCTCCAAAATTACTGTGAATCATTAGCCATGATCATGGCCCAAGGAAGCATTGAAAACTCTCAGCACACAGATCAAACACAAACTACTTAAAAAGATATTGCACAGTTTTATAAAAGGCACCAATTTATCAGAATTGTGTCTACAAACAATGATCAAAAACTGCAAACATGTGAAATATTTGCCCTGAGCAAGTTGTGGTATTCACCCAGTAACTTTCAAACAAGGATCATACCACAGTTCCAAATCCCTCTAAAGAAAGTATTATATTTCAAGGGAACATGGACAAGCTAGTATTGCACATATTCCTGCAATCTACAAGCAAACTCAAGAATACCTTCTCCTTAAAACCACATATTATCATTTTCAATATGTACGTCAGAATAGTTTCCTACCTAACTCGTGATTAGACCGATGCTGCAGGCAGGTAATATGCAATGCAAATAACAAAGCTAAATTAGCAACGTGAACGTCAAATGAGAAAAGGGCAATGACATATTGTAACAAAGTCCCCAGAGTCAATCTACCTCTCACCCAACCTCTGGGTTCAAAGAACTTGCCAAATCAGTTCAAGCTTTACTTTGAAAAGTTAGCTGTTGCTTAAAAAGATAGTCAACTGCCTTATAACTTCCTTTCATCTATTTCGTAATAAACATCCAAAAACTAAGAGAACTGAAGAACCAAATTACTGAACAGCGTTCCAGCAGATTCACATTATAATGAATTCCAGCATTACGTAATGGAAAATTATGATATTTGATTTTGTGGAGAATAATGGTTTAGGAGTGACTACATGAATGTTAGTTTGTCTTGAGTGATTATATTGAGATTGATATATACAGTGACACAGAATTCTTGTGGATGTTCGAAAATAGCCATCATCCAAAAGATACACACAGAAGACAAGTGATTTACACAGAACAATGAATATGAGAAACAATTTACATTGAAAATAATACATAGCAGAGTGATTACACAGAATAATGGATCTCAGAGTGGTTATAATGGATCTCAGAGTGATTACACGGAGAATAATGGATATCAGAGTGATTATACAGAATGATGAACATTAGAGAGTAAGTAACATGTATAATAATGGATATCAATGTGATTACATAGAATAATGGCTGTCAGAGTGATTACTTGCGTAATCATTCAATAGACAATAAATTAGCTCGTGGAGCAGATATTAATAGGAGTAATTTATATACATTGCAGGGAATGTTACAAGTTTACCAAGAGCATAGGTGCAAAGAGTGACTGGTCATTGAACCCAGAGAATATATGGAGGACCTCTCGTCCCTTGCAAATGGAGATTCTAGAAACTAGGGCACACCAATAGTCTGTGCCTGATGTCAGCTTATTACCAATACATTATCATGTGATAATGTGCAGTACTTTACCAGAAACCACATTTGAGACTGTAAGGAGCCTGGGCCCACATGCTGTTACTTTCATTTTTCCCTCGACCAGTCCAGGCTCATACCAGCCTCTATCTCACTGTCATGACTTAGGCTTTATAAGTTCATGAGACAGCAACTGTTTAAAATAGGCAAAGAAACACAAACTTCACTAGATTCCTGCCTTGGGCTGAATGCCAGGGCTCAGATACTCTACACTGCAAACACAGCACACTCTTTCCTGCAACGTTGTTATATAACTTGTGCAATTCCCTTTAAGATATAATCGTGCTTGTTTTCCATTTCTGTTTATAGATGAAGTGTTGATGTAGTTAGATGAAGTTGCAGCTGGTAAAGATGAAGACATTTTCAGTCCCATCGCAGACAAGGACTATGTGGGGCAGATTATGCTCTCTGCTAATCAATTGCATAGTTCTGTAACCACTGACAATTTAATGATGTGGAGATGCTGGTGTTAGACTGCGCTGGGCACAGTAAGAAATTTCAATGCCAGGTTATTTGGAGTCATACGCTTTCAGAGCACTGCTTCTTCATCAGGTGAGTGGAGAGGTAAATTCACAAATACAGCATATATAGACAAAAAACACTGCAAGATAATGGTTGACATGCAAGTCTTTACAGGTACAGACAGTGCGATGGAGAGAGGAATATTCACTGATTAGGAAGTATGAATTGTCTCAGTAATCCTACTAACCATCCTGGCTTGAGACAATTCACATCTATTTATTATCTCTCTTTCCACTCATGCTGTACATATCCGTAAAGATTTGATTACCTGAAAAAACTTGCATTCTGACCACTATCTTGCAGCTGTGTCTGTCTATATGTGCCATGGCTGTGAAACCTACCTCTCCACTCATCTGACGAAGGAGCACCCTGAAAGCTCATGATTCCAAATAAACCTGTGGTACTTTAATCTGGTGTTGTGAGATTTCTTACTGTGTCTAACTCACCAAACCTCAACTAACGATTTTCAATTTCACAGCTACTTACAAGTTACTGAATGCACGTGCAGACAGACTTCTATTGTGCAATCGCAATGAAATAAAGTGCAAATCTTACTAGAGGAGAAATTAAATTCATAATTTCTCATTGTGACCAAAAACACATGTTCTGCAGCTTACAATAAGTGCCACATGCAACAAAAGGACCCAAAGTTCCAGATGGAGGTCAGTTTTGAAGTTTAGGATGACCAGGTTACTGTTGGGTACCTCCTGGATGAACTAACTTGCTTTTCCATAATGCCTTTCGCACCTCAGGATATTCCAAAGTGCTTTAGTCAATTAAGTGCTTTTAAAGTTTGGTCACTGTTCTATTGCAGACTTAATATCAGCTCATCCACCACAGACTCAATCTCTTATTGCCATTTGCCATGTTCCCAGGACAGATTCACCACAGGCACAGTCTGTAGCCTGCATGCTAAGTGAATTTACAATGGCCAGTAATAGAGAGTGATAAATATTAAAATTCAGGAAACAAACGCAAGAACTACTAACAAAGAAATCAATGGACAGTAATAATGCTGAACCACACTGGGTTATAGCAGAATTTAAGCAGGGAACTATTGCAGGAACCTTCTCCATAACAAAATTTCTTCTCCTTGTTATTAATATACAAAGGCATCAAAACTCAACAGTCCAGTGGGTCTTTCTTGTTTCTCACTGGTGAGATTTGATGGTTAAAGTGACTGTCCGTAATTCAATGGCCAGGAATCTATTCCTCTGCTAATCCTCACAGGAATTTTACTGGAAATCCTGTTCTCACAAACAACAACAACACTAGTTGCACTTTCGGCAATGTGATAGTCATGGAACAGCAGCTAGCAAATTCCTGGCCGATATCTCATGACATTCCAGGTTGCTATCATGAGCACCCGGTTAACTCTGAGAAAGATAAACATAACTTTAATTTCATGAAGGTGGGCAGAGGATGGAACCTTGGTCAGGGATGCATTCCACTGCTCAAAGGGCAGGACAGAAACATGATTCAGAAACGGTGAGGTACAGAACCCTGAAAACAGCACTGACCATAGTCTTAGAATGAAGTTCCAAATCTCCACACTGATGGACATAGATGGTTGAAATAATTTTAGGCCAGGTAGTTTTGTATTGAGAATAAACAGAATCTCTGGACAAGAAAGTTAGCAATTCAGGCAGCTCTGTAAGTGGGGACCTTCTCCATTTCCAATAATATTTATGCTGTTAATTATCCACAATGGTCCAAGACTTTATCCAATCCAGACTGGAATTAAACTCTGATCCTAAAGACTAACATTACTCCACAACATTGTTTATGAGCAGTTCCAGATTACCTTGTGATTCAAAGGGAATTGGCTATTACAGTATCGTGACTTCCACCCTGGCAAACACTCAATGCACCTAGCTAAACTCAAAAGGCTTTAGAAACAATCCCTACATTTATTACTCTGGTGACATGATTATTTTCTGCAGACTCCAAAAGTTGGGAGAAACCTAGAAAGGGAAGAGACTAGAATTTCCTCTTTGTGCTCTACCTGCACCAAGTTTATTACTTGGCTCCTCCTGACCTCTTCTCTCAGCCTTTCAGATGAAAGCTTATTTAAAGCCAGTGACACCCACACTATTGTTCATAACTGCACCAAGAGATTGATAAACAGTCTGTTTCTTTACATTCACCGAAATAACCCCTCAGTTCCAAGTTACAGTGAAAGTCCCCCGAATCTTTGGAATGTAGTGTAAGCCCAAAAATGGGACCCCACACAATTTAGACGTGCTTCTGATTTTCACTTCTTTTATCTAATGACACCGTTGGAAGGTTTGATATTCACAGGTGTTGAAATGGTAACTTGCAGTACTGCACAAACAGGCACTTGTGGACTCTACCCAACATCTCTCAGCAGGAAAAGGTCAGACCTCTGGATGCAGGTTTAAACTGTGGTCCCAAAGATTGCATCGTCTTGACCTGGCTCCTCCATATCATCCTCACTGACAGAGAAATTGCGATCGTTGGGACAGGTGTTGATTAATCCATTGATTTCCGAGACAGAGTGGGCGTGGTGGTCAGGGTAGCCAGGGTGAGAGTCAAGGTTTGAGATGTGGATACTCTGCGAGCGTTCAGCCTCAGCCATGTAGGACAGCAGGTTTTCAAGGAGGGGCCGGCTGCGGGTGATTTTATCCAGCAGTTGACTGCGGTGTCTGAGCTGGGCGATCACACTGTCCTTCTCCTTCATCACTGTCTGCAGCCTCTGCACTGTCCCTTCACAATCCTGCAGTTTCTCTTGCACATCCACCATCTCCCTGCAGCACACGGACAACAGCAATGGAAACAGTTCAGTTTAGATATAAATAATATGAGCAGCTATTCCTCCACTCCCTCTCCTTTTCCCACCATCAATTCACCTCATATCCCCTCACCACCCTCTACTTTTCTCCATCTCAATCCCTCCCCAATTCTCCCTTTTTCATCTCCTATCAATTCCCCACTCCGCTCCCAGCATTCTGCCATCCCCACCTCCCATTATCTCTCATTCCTTCTCCTAAGCCCCTTCCTCATTATCTCACTTGATCTGTATCACTGCCCTTTTAGGCTTTCCATTTGCCCCCCTTTCCCTCCATTTCAATCCTCCCACACCCCAAACAAAGTGCAAAGAGAAAGTACATCTGGAGAATTGATAATGTAAAGCCAAGGCTATGGCGGATAAATTAAACAGACATCAGTCTTCATTATCGAGGGCATAAACAACATCCCAGAAATAGCTGTAAATCAGGAAATGGAAGGGAGTGGGAGAGGAACTCGTGAAAATTACAATCACCAGAGAAGTGTTACCGAGCTACTTGTCGTGTCTGCAGACTGACAAATTCCTAGGCCCTGATGGACTTCACCCTAAAGTTCTGAAAGAAATAGCTAATGAAATAATTGACATATTAGTTTTAATTTTCCAAAATTCTCTGGATTCAGAGAAGGTTCCATAGACTGGAAGATAACAAATGTAACTTCTTTATTCAAAAAGGGAGACAGAAAGCAGTGAAATTCAGGCTAACCCAACATCTATCATAGGAAAGTGTTAAAAGTCATGATTAAAGGTATTATAGAAGGCACTTCTATAGTGGTTCTAGTAATGTATTAGCTAATGTAAATAAGGGACCTTCTGTATTGATTTAGAGGATGCATATGAATATTTACTCAGTCTATTGTCCAGAGCATGGTGCTAAAAACCTGCATGCCGTCCCTTACGACTCTTTAACTTCAGACCATGACTAACGGCAATCTATCTCAGGCTAAAATAAACCAGACTTGACAGAGACCCTGTCCTCTCCTCGGCAGTTAACTTTTCTCACAGGCCGCTGAATTGCTCTTTTGTAATGTTAGGTGTCGACTCGGAGATAAATGAGCCAAGATCATGCCTCCTTTTACAAAAAGATACAGTTTAAGGGAATCTTTTCTCTCCTAAGATGCCTCCCCATCTGGACCTCTTTAAGAATTAAGGCTGAGTGCCCCAGACCTCCTGTTAAAAGGTTCTCGCTGTCAGGACCCTTTATTGGGATGGAGTTGTTCTCATTTTGCATTCGATCATGCAACATGCATGTCATCAGCGGGAGGGTGGGGGAGGGAATGAAAACTATTGCTCATCCCCGGTTTCTCTCAGCAGGGAGCCATGCCAGCTGAATAGATTGCTAGGTGGCACGCTGGCACAGTGGTTAGCACTGCTGCCTCACAGTGCTAGGGAGCCAGGTTTGATTCCCAGCTTGAGTCACTGTCTGTGTGAAGTTTGCATGTCTTCCCCGTGTCTGTGTGGGTTTCCTCCGGGTGCTCCGGTTTCCTCCCACAGTCCAAAGATAAGATCATAAGACATAGGAACAGAATTAGCCCATTTGGCTCCTCGAGTCTGCTCTGCCATTCAATCATTGCTGATTTTTTTTCTCATTCCCATTCTGCTGCCTTTCCCCTGATCATCTTATTAATCAAGAACTTATCTATCTCTGTCTCAATAACCTGACCTCCCCAACCTTCTGTGGCAAAGTGTTCCACAGATTCCCCACTCTCTGGCTGAAGAAATTTCTCCTCATCTCTGTTTTAAAAGAGTGTCCCTTTAATCTGAAGTTGTGTCCTTTGGTTTTAATGTATTGGCCAAGGTAAATTGCCCCTTAGCGTCAGGGGGACTAGCTCAGGTAAAAGCATGGTGTTGTGAGGATAGGGCCTGGATGGGATTGTGGTCAGTGCAGATTCAATGGGCTGAATGGCCTTCTTCTGCACTGTAGGATTTTATGATTCTGTGAATCAGAGCACAGGGTGGCATGGTAGCACAGCACCAAGGACCGAGGTTCGATTCCCAGCTTGGGTCACTGTCTGTATGGAGCCGAGAGGTGGCAAATGGAGTTTAATGCGGAAAAGTGTGAGGTAATTCACTTTGGCAGAAATAACAAATGTGTAGAGTATAGGGCTAATGTAGGACTCTTAATAGTGTTGATGAACAGAGGGATCTCGGTGTATATGTGCATAGATCCCTGAAAGTTGGCAATCAAGTCGATAAGGTTGTTAAGAAGGCATACGGAGTCTTAGCTTTTATTGGTAGGGGGATTGAATTTCGGAGCCGCAACGTCAGGTTGCAACTGTACAAAACTCTAGTGCGGCCGCACTTGGAGTATTGTGTGCAGTTCTGGTCCCCACATTATAAGAAAGATGTGGATGCATTGGAGAGGGTACAGAGGAGGTTTACCAGGATGTTGCCTGGTATGGAGGGCAGGTCTTATGAGGAGAGGCTGAGGGATTTGAGGTTGTTTTCATTAAAAAGAAGGCGGCTAAGAGGAGACCTTATTGAGGCATATAAGATGATCAGAGGATTAGACAGGGTGGACAGTGATAGCCTTTTTCCTCGGATGGAGAAGGCTAGCACGAGGGGACATAGCTTTGAATTAAGCGGTAGTAGTTATAGGATGGATATCAGAGGGTGGTAAGGGTATGGAATGCCCTGTCTGCAGCAGTTGTAGATGCGCCAAGTTTGGGGGCATTTAAGTGGTCAGTGGATAGGTTTATGGATGAAAAGGGAATGGTTTAGGTTAGAGGGTCATTGCTTTTTCTCCATTGGTCGGTGCAACATCAAGGGCCGAAGGGCCTGTTCTGCGCTGTAATGTTCTATGTTCGCTCGAAAAAAAATCAGGCATGCAAAGCCAACATGGTTTTGTGAAAGGGAAACCACTTTTATCCAAAACTTAGAGTTCATTGAGGGACTCACAAATAGAATCATCACAGTGCAGGAGGAGGCCATTCAGCCCGTTGAACCTGCACTGACAACAATCCCACTCAGGTCCTAACCTCATAATTCCATATACTTATACTGCTAATCCCTCTGACACTCAAGAACAATTTAGCATGACCAATCAACCTAACTCGCACATCTTGATAGTGTGAGACGAAACTAGAGCACCCGGAAGAATCCCAGACAGACACCGGGAGAACACTGTCCACACGGACAGTGACCCGAAGCCAGAATTAGAACACAGAACATTACACTGCAGTACAGGCCTTTTGGCCTTCAATGTTGCGTCAACCTGTGAAACCAATCTAAAGCTCACCTAACCCACACTATTCCAATATCATCCATATGCTTATACAATGACCTTTTAAATGCCCTTCATGTTGATGAGTCCACTACTATTTCAGGAAGAGCATTCCACACCCTTACTACTCTCTGAGTAAAGAACTTACCTCTGACATTTGTCTTATAACTACCACCCCTCAATTTGCCTTCCAGTGTTACTGGACTCAGCCTCAAGTACAGATTGGATGGGAAGCTCTTCAACCTGAGGAGACTTCAAGCTATTATCAAAGTGAAAGAAACTGTTCTGACAGATTTCCTCATTGCCGATGACTGTGCCCTGTATGCTGGCTCAGAGTCAGAGATGCAAGTCAGTATGGGCAAATTTTCTATGACTTGTGACAACTTTGGATTCACCATCGACGTTAAGACCGAAGTCATGCACTGTACACAGAACCCATAATCACAATCAAAAGGGCAGAAACTACAGGCAGTGGACCAGGTCACTTATCTTGGCAGCACCCTCTCAATACAGAAGTCAACTGCAGAGTAGCAAAGGCAAGTTCTGTTTTTTGTAGACTGCGCTCCATGGATGGGAATGTTGAGGAATCAGCCCAGCAACAAAACTGAAGGTCTACAGCACCACAGTACTCACTACTCTCCCGTATGCCTGTGAAACACGGACTGTGTATCGAAGACATACAAAACAACTCAATCATTTCCATATGACTTGTCTTTGCAGAATATTATGCATCCATTGGCAAGACAAAATACCAGACACTGACGTTCTTTCTAGAGCAAGTCTACTATCAGTCACACACTGCTGATGAGAGCGCAGACCCGCTGGGCAGGTCATGTCATCCGTATGTCAGACCAGCGCATACCCAAGCAGCTCCTTTTTGGGGAACTCTCTGCTGGAAGATGGTCGCATAGAGGGCAGAAGAAACGTTTCAAAGACACACTCAAGGCCTCCTTGAAGTGGCTTGACATTGACATGATCACCTGGGAAACTTTGGCACAAAACCACCCTACCTGGCGCTGCATCATTCACAAAGGCTGTCAAGCTCACGAAGTAAGGTGTATTGAGCACAACTTAAGTTCAGTCCAGAGCCACCAGCACAACAACTAGTGTCTACACAAGTCTGTCCAGTATGTTCCAAGACATTCTGTGCCCAAATTGATCTGATTGATCTGATTTTAATTGTTAAGTATATGGAAGAGAAGGGAATGGTTTAGTTTGGAGGGGCATTGCTTTTTATTTTGGTCGGCACAACATCGAAGGCCGAAGGGCCTGTTCTGTGCTGTAATGTTCTATGTTCTATCAGTCATCTTTGGACACACTGCAACCAGTGTCAAAATGATTAATGGTGTTGTGGTCCTCATTGATGACGATGGACGAACAACACCCCTCAATTTAAAGCTACGCTCCCTCATACTAGTCATCACCATCAAGGAGAAAGGGTGGACAGTGTGAACCTACCTAATCCTCTGATCATCTTGTATGTCTCTATTAAGTCAGCTCTTAACCTTCTTCTCTCTAACGAAAATAGCCTCAAATCATTCAGCCTTTCCTCATAAGACCTTCCCACCATACCAGGCAACATCCTGGTAAATCTCCTCTGCACCCTTTCCAATGCTTCCACATCTTTCCTATAATGCAGAACTGTATGCAATACTCCAAGTGCAGCCGCACCAGAGTTTTATACAGCTGCAACATGACATCATGGCTCCAAAATTCAATCCCTCTATCAATAAAAGCTAACACATTATAGGTGTTCTTAACAATCCTATCAACCTGGGTCGCCAACGATCAATGCACATCGACACTGAGATCTCTCTGTTCATCTACACTAACAAGTATCTTATCATTAGCCCAACACTGTTACTCCTTCCAAAATGAATCACTCCACACTTTTCCACATTAAACTCCATTTGCCACCTCTCAGCCCAGTTCTGCAGCGTATCTATGTCCCTCTGTAAGGTGCAACATCCTTCCGCACTGGCCACAACTCCACCAACTTTAGTGTCATCTGCAAATTTACTTACTCATCCTTCTATGCCCTCATCCAGATCATTTATAAAAATAACAAACAAAAGTGGCCCCAAAACAGATCCTTGCGGTACACCACTATTAACTGAACTCCAGGATGAACATTTCCCATCAACCACCACTCTCTGTCTTCTTTCAACTAACCAATTTCTGAATCAAACCGCAAAAGCACTCTCAATCCCATGCCTCCGTATTTTCTGCAAACCTTATCTTGGGGAACCTTATCAAACTCTTTACTGAAACCCATATACACCACATCAACTGCTTTACCCTCATCCACCCCTTCGGCCACCTTCTCAAAGAACTCATTAAGGATTGTGAGGCATGACCTGTCCTTCACAAAACCATATTGACTATCCCTAATCAACATGTTCCTTTCCAGATATTATAAATCCTATCTCTTATAATCCTTTCCAAAACTTTGCCCACAACTGAAGTAAGGCTCACAGGGTTGTCTCTATTCCCCTTCTTGAACAAGGGCACAACATTTGCTATTCTCCAGTCTTCTGGCACTATTCTTGAAGACAATGACAACATAAAGATCAAATCCAAATGCTATGCAATTTCCTCCCTAGCCTCCCAGAGAATCCTAGAATAAATCTCATCTGGCCCAGGGTATTTATCTATTTTCATACTTTCCAGAATTGCTAACACTGCCTGCTTATGAACCTCAATTCCATCTAGTCTAATAACCCATATCTCAGTATTCTCTTTGACAACATTGTCTTTTTCCTGTGTGAATTCTGACAAGAAATATTCATTTAGCACCTCTCCTCTCTCTTCGGACTCCATGCACAACTTCCCAATATGTCCTTGACTGGCCCTAATCTTAATCTAGTCATTCTTTTATCCCTGACAGACCTATAGAAAGTTTTAGGGTTTTCCTTAATCCTACCTGCCAAAGACTTCTCATGCCCTCTCCTGACTCTTCTTAGCTCTCTCTTTAAGTCCTTCCTGGTTAACTTGTAACTCTCAAGCGCCCTAACTGAGCCTTCACGTCTCATCTTCATATAAGTCTCCTTCTTCCTCTTCACAAGAGAATCAACTTCTTTAATAAACCATGGTTCCCTCACTCAACCACTTCCTCCTGTGACAGGTACATACTTCTCAAGGACACACAGTAGTTGAATTGAACCTAGGTCCCTGGCACTGTGGGGCAGCAGTGCTAACCACTATTGTGGATAAAGGGGAATTTGTTGATGTGCTGCACTTAGATAAGGTGCCATATCAAATGTTATTGCAGAAAATAAAGGCTCAGGGTGTAGGGGGTAACATTGACATGGCTCACAAGAAACGGAGTTGACAGGCGTGCCATAGAGATTAGTGCTCAACTTTTTAGTTGATTTAAATGACTCAGATTAAGAAACTGAAGGGTGAAGA
The DNA here is from genome assembly GCA_024679065.1 of Sphyrna mokarran. Taxonomy (NCBI): domain Eukaryota; kingdom Metazoa; phylum Chordata; class Chondrichthyes; order Carcharhiniformes; family Carcharhinidae; genus Sphyrna; species Sphyrna mokarran. The sequence continues at coordinate 42,533,455 of JAGIQG010000026.1, forward strand.
GGACATAGAGAGGATACAAAGAGATATAGGTAGGTTGAGAGAGCAAAAATATGACAAATCGAGTAAGTAATTTAGAAGTTAATAAAATGTTATCATTGATTGTGAGAGGAATTGATTATAAAAAGTAGGGAGATTATTTTTCTGTGGCATTGGTGAGACCACACGTGGAGTATTCTGTACAGTATGGAACCCTTTATATAAGATGAAATATGTTAGAAGCACTTCAGAGAAGGTTTACCAGATTAATAGTAGGAATGGGTGGGTTGACAGTGGATGTGGAAAAGATATTTCCTCTTGCTAGAAAAACTAGAATGATTGGTCACTTATTCCAGACGGGGATTTTTTGAGTGTGATTAATTTTTGGAACGCTTCCTCAAAAGGCAGTGGAAACAGATTCTTTGAATATTTTTAAAGCAAAACAAGATAGATTCTTGATTGACAACAGGATTCCAGTTTCACAGAGGGAGGCAGGAATGTGGGGTTGAGGCTACAAGCAGATTAAGCATGATCTTACTGAATGAAGGAGCAGGCTCAAGGCATCCAGTGGCCTACTCCTAATTCAGATATATTCTCCTTCTCTCCAGTTCCCCTTTTATCCCACTCCTCTTCGCATCTCTTACCCTCATTGTCTCAAAGAGAGAAAGAAAGGGAAGGAAGCGAGAGCACACAGCCGAAAACGAAGGAAAGGAAGGAAACAACACAAAAAAAAAAACAAACAGGCGATGGGAGAGACAAAAAAACAACAAAGAAAGAAAAAAGGAGATGAGAGGGAAAAAGAAAAAGAAAAAAACAGGAAAAAGCAGAAGAGAAAGACAAAAAAGAACAACGAGAAGAAGAGAAAGCAAAAGAGGAGAGAGACAAGAAACGATGATGATCTGTCGCAAATGAAGAGACCCAAGAAACGCAAAAACCCGAAAAAAAGCCAAAAGAAAAGAAAATAAAAAAAGAGAAAAGAAAAGTAAAAAGGAAAAAAAGGTGAAATAAGAGCAGACGACCAAAAGAAAAGAAAGAGAAGAATACCCGGGAAAGAAAAAGGAGAGAAAGAACAAAAAAGAAAAAGAGAACAAAGCAAGAGAAGAATAACAAGAAGACGAAGAAAGAAAAATAGAGAAAAAAACGATGAAAGAGAAAAGGAAAAAACACACAAAAAAAAAAAAAAAGAAGAAGAGAGACAAAGCAAAAAACATGCAGACACATAAAGATCGTCGAACAGGACAAAGAGAAGAATCAGCCAGCGAAAGCGAATAACAAGACAGTGTAGAAGAAGACAAAAGAAATCAGAAAAAAAAAGCAAAGAAGAAAAACGAAAAAGAAGAAAGAGAAGAAAACGAAAAAGAAGAAAAAAAGAAAAAAGAAAATAAGAAAAAAGAGAAGAAAGAAGAAATAACAACAAAAAGAAAAAAAAAAAAAAAAAAAGAAGAACAAAAATAAAAAAGAAAAGCCGAACAAAAGCAGAAGAAGAAGCAAGAAGCAACAAAAAGGAAGAAGAAAAAAAAGAGGAAGAAGGGAAAACTGAAGAAAAGGAAGCAGAGAACAAAAACGAACGGAAAAGAAAAAAAACAAAAAAAAAAACAAAAAGAGAAAAGAACAAACGCAGCCCGGACCCCCACAACAACGACACCACACACCCCCCAGAAAAAAAAAAAACAGAAGAAAAGAAAAAAAAGCAAAGAATGCAAGCGAAAACAAAATCTCTACAAAAACACATAAGATCCTCCCCCCTCCCCTCTTTCTCCTCTAAAAAAAAACCCCTCATTCTCCCCCCCTCCCCTCTCTCCCCCCTCCCCCTCCCCTCTCACCCCCCTCCCCCTCCCATCTTCCCCCCCCCTCCTCCCCCTCCCCAATCTTCTCCCCCCCTCAGACGCATTTTACCCTACTTCAGCCCTCACAGCGGACAAATAACCTTAGCAACCGAAGTCCCGGGGGCCCAGTGCCGCCTAAGACCCCATATCGCAGCACCACACCCTCTTCTCCCGCCCCCGTCTCCCCCCACCTCTTCTCCGGCTCCTCCCCCTGCCCCCCCATCTGATCCCTGCCCCTACCCCCTCGATCCCCCCCTCCCCCACCCCCTTTCCTCTTATCCCCGCCCTCATCCACTCACTCCCTAACTAACCTCCTTCCTGTATCCTCCCCCCTCCTCTTGCCCCTACCCCCCCTCGCCTCCCCTTTTTCTCCTTCCCCCGACCCCCTCTCCCCCCCCTGCCCTCCTAACCCTCCCCCCCCCTCCCCCTTCTCCCGTCTATCCCCCTCTCCCGTACCTCCTCCCCCTGTCCCCCCCTCTGTTTTCCTTCTTTCCTCCCCCCCCTCCTCTCCTCGGAAACTTTTTTCCCCTCCCCCCCTCCCCCTCCCCTCTTCTCCCCCCCTCCCCCTCCCCCCTCCTCCCTCCCCCTCCCCCTCCCCCCCTCCCCTCCCTCCCCTCCCCCCCCCCCCCTCCCCCCCTCTCCCCCCCTCCCCACTTCTCCCCCTCCCCTCCCTTCTCCCCTCCCCACTTCTCCCCCTCCCCCCTTCCCCCCCCTCCCCTCTCCCCTCCTCCCCCATCCCCCCCCTCCCCTCTTCCCCCCTCCCCTCCCCTCTTCCCCCCCACCCCTTCCTCCTCTTCTCCCCCCTCTCCCCTCCCCCTCCCCCCCCTCCCCCTCCCCCTCCCCTCTCCCCCCTCCCCCTCCCCTCTCTCCCCCTCCCCCTCCCCCTCCCCTCTCTCCCCTCCTCCCCCCCCCTCCCCTCCTCTCCTCCCTCTCCCCTCTCCCCCCCCCTCTTCCTCCCCCCTCCTCCCCTCTCCCCCCCTCCCCCTCCCCCCTCTCTTTCCCCCCCCCCCTCCCCCCCCTCCCCTCCTCCCCCTCCCCCCCCCCCTCTCCTCCTCCCCCTCCCCCCTCTCCCCCCCCCCCCCCTCCCTCCTCCATCCCCCCCCCCCTCTCCTCTCCCCTCCTAATCCTCCCTCCCCCCTCGTGGGCCTACTCCCCTCCCCTCCCCCCTCCCCCCCTCCTCCTCCCCCTCCCCCCCCCTCTCCTCCCTCCCCCTCCCTCCTCCCCCCCACCCCCTCTCCTCCTCCCCCCCTTCCCCCTCCTCTCCTCCTCCCCTACCCCCCCTCTCCTCCTCCCCCTCCCCACACTCTCCTCCTCCCCCTCCCCCCCCCCATCTCCTTCCTCCCTCGCCCCCCCGGCGATTCTCTTCCCCGACTCCGGCCTGTGCTGACCGCTCCTTGCGCACGGTGAGCTCCCGGATGGCGGCCTGCAGCTCCCGGTCTTTGCCCATCAGCCGCTCGGCCTGTTCCCGCACCGTCCGCTCGGCCGCCTCCAGCCTCCGCTCCAGCTCCGTCACCCGGCGGTGCACGGCGGCCAGGTGAGCGTTCGCCTCTTTAATCTGCACTGGGCTCAGCACGGACATGCTGCGCCGCCGAGCCCCGCACTCGCCGCTCTCACAGGCCAAGCTTCCCGCAGGCGACCCCGAGGCTCTCCGAGCGGCATCGGCCTCAGCGCCACCGCGCATGCGCCCACCCGCCGGCCGACCGCCGGCAGCCTGCGCAGGCGCGGGCCTGGTGATCACCTGTTGCCAGGTGAGGAGTGAGGCCTGTGACGGGCAGGTGGCACATCAAAGGTAATACACATCCTTTACTGCAAAATAAACCGTGAGAATTTGATGCAGAGGTGGTGTATTTTCTCAAGCTCAAATCAGAGGTAGTCATTTCAACCACAGGAGGTAATATCCATGCTGGCCCTCTCCATGAGCAATTTGGCCACTCCAGACCTTTCACTGTAGACTGACCAATGTTATCTTGTCATCACAGAAACCCTACAGTACAGAATGAGGCCACTTGGCCCATCGAGTCTGCACCAACCACAATCCCACACAGGCCCTACCCCCATATCCCTACATGTTCTACTCATTAATCCTTCTAACCTACGCATCTCAGGGCACTAAGGGGCAAGTTAGCATGGCCAACCTAACCCGCACATCTTTGCACAATGGGAGGAAACCAGAGCGCCCGGAGAAAACCCACTTATCTTCAAGCTGCTTTGCCAATTCCCTTTTAAAAAGCAAATTGTATCTGCTTCCACCACACTCTTAGGGAGCACATTTCCAAATAGCCTTACTTGTTGTTAATGTACTCACAAAAATGGAGATCGTCATACCTGGAACTCTTCCTCTTAATCTTATCCTCATAAGTCATTTCTGCACGCTGTTGAAAGTCTTCAAACCCTTCCTAAAGTGTGCTATCCCAGAACTTTGAGTTGAGCTTGAACTAAGAGTTTTCCAGCATTCTTTGTGTCTTTTTAACCACTTTCTCATCCTGCTGTCTCACCCACAAGTCTTTCTGTTCTTGCACGTGCTTTACAATCAAAACCTTTATTTTCATATTGCCTCTCCTTGTCTTTTCTGCCAAAGCATCACTTCATGCTTTTCTGCATCAAATTGCATCTCGCCAAGTTGCTCTATTCAACCAACCTGTCTTTTTTCTTTTGAATTCAGATATAACTTTTCTCACAGTTCACAATATTCCCATCTGCAAATTCTGAAATTGTACAAGCTTTTTTAAGTATTTGGAGACATGGGTCTCACTGGTTGGTGAGCATTTATTGCCCATCTCTTGTTCAGAGGGCATTTGAGAGTCAATCACATTCCTGTGGCTCTGGAGCCATATATAGGCAGGTCCAGGTAAGGACAGCAGATTTCCTCCCCTGAAGGACACTAGTGAACCAGATGGATTTTTCCAACATTGGCAATCAGTAAATTCGTAATTTTAGATTTTTTTTATTGTATTTAAATTCCCCCATATGCTATGGCAGGATTCAAACCTGGGTCCCCAGAACATTAGCTGAGTTTCTGGATTAATAGTCCAGCGATAATACCACTAGGCCATCACCTCCCCTAAGGGGAAGGCCCAGGTCATTAATATAGCTCAAAGAAAAGTTGTGGTCCTACTACTAATTCCTGCATATCTTCCTCCAGTCCAAACAAACAACTGTTCATCAGTGCTCAATTTTGTATTCATGCTGCCACTATTAGTTTGCTTCTTTGCTGAAAAAGCTGTTCTGCAGCACTTTATCAAACATTTTTGTGGAAACCCTGTCACAGTCAAGATGTGAAAGATAAAGACATATTATCAGCTGGACTTAGTCACTTTTTTCCTGTGCTGTAAAAATGGAAAGTTGCTGAGCTAACATGTGTTCCCAGCTCATTTACAAAAGCCATGACACAGAGAATCTGGTCCGGATAACTTCAAATGAAGGAAAACATTTGCTGGTCCTAATTTCCCATAATGGTGCTAATGGCTGAAGCATTAGCAGTCCGAGCAATGGGTTTGTCATAGAGGGTGGCTGTTAGTTAACCTGACACCAGTGTCTCCAAAAACAAAACTAATCTCGACTCCATTTAAACCTCAAGATTCCAGTCATCCCCATGTCCAACATGTGATATTGTCTGTTGGAACTGAATTCCAGCAGTTACTGTCGAATGTCCAATGTAAACAGAACTCCGGGCAATAGTCTGTGTCATCAACCATCAAGATGTGGAGATGCTGGCATTGGACAAGGGTAACATAGATATGATGTAAGATTTGCCAGATCATTGACATGGATGCCATCATCTCATGTGAGAACACCATCCACCAGATACATGGCACATACTCTTGCAATTTTGGTTCTTTTGTCTTTTAAAAAGCATTTAAATAGTTACATGGGTAAGATGGGTATAGAGGGATATGGGCCAAATGTAGGCAGTTGGGACTAGCTTAGAGGTTTAAAAAAAAGTGTGGCATGGACAAGTTGGGCCAAAGGGCCTGTTTCCATGTTGTAAAACTCTCTGAATTATATAATACCCATACATACATACATATCCCATACATGTGATAATAGTAAATCAGATCAAACTTGGAGCAGAAAGGGTGGAAACTAATATATCAGAGGGACAGTTCCTATGGCATACTGCTTGTTACATCCTGACAACCAGAAAAAAAATGTTAGCTCTGTTTCCTGTGAGCCATGCCAATGTTACCACTTATACCCTGACCTTTTATTTTCTGCAAAACATTTGATGTGGCACCTTCTCCAATGTTGTTTTGGAAATCTAAGTACTGCGCATTGACAGGTTCCCCTTTATCCACAACAGTGGTTAACATTGCTATCCCACAGTGCCAAGGACCTGTGTTCATGGCACATACTCTTGCAACTTGGCAACATTGTTTACCTAATACGCTACAGGAAAGGATGTCCCAAAGCATGTTACATTGGGGAGACCATGCAGATACTATAATAATGAATGAATGAATATAGCTGGACAATCACCAGGCAAGATTGTTCCCTTCCTGTTGGTGAACACTTCAGTGGTCGTGGGCATTCAGTCTCTGATCTTCGGGTAAGCATTCTCCAAGGCGGCCTTCACGACACATGACAGCGCCGAGTTGCTGAGCAGAAACTGATAGCCAAGTTACGCACACATGAGGATGGTCTCAACTGGGATCTTGGGTTCATGTTGCCCTATCTGTAACCCCCATGACTTGCCTGGACTTGTAAAATCTCACTTACTGTCCTGTCTGGAGACAATACACATCTCTTTAACCTGTGCTAATGTTATCTCCATGCACATTGTCTGCGCCTTTAAGACTTGAATAGCAGGTTAGTTGTAAAGATTTGCGTTCTAATCAGTAATCTGTAAACTGTGTGTGTCTTTATATGCCCTTCTCTGATCAGAACCTTCCACACACCTGACGAAGGAACAATGTTTCCAAAAGCTTGTGAGATTACTAGCAAATAAATTGGTTGAATTTTGACCTGGTGTTGTGAGACTTCTTACTACTAATTTATGCACCACAGCCTTGCTTTTCATTATCATTCCCCTGATGCACTTTCTCTTTGCACTTGTTGAGGGGTAAGGGGAATGGAGAGAAATCATGAAAGGAAGGCAAATGAAGGGCCTAAAGGGTCAGTGAAGCAGATGAAATGGGATAATGGGGAAGGGAACGGAAATGAGTGGTAATGGGAGGTGTGGGTGGCAGAATGAAGGGAGGGGAGAATTGGGGAGTGAGGAAGTGAAAAAGGGTGATTTGGGATGGGAAAATATGGAGGTGAATTGGTTAAGGAGGAGGAATTGGATGGAGAGGGAGGAAGGAATGGAGGGGGGCTGCTCATGTTGTTTGTTCTTGTTTGAATTTGAATAAAAGATTGGCAGTTGGCTGTTCTCTACTGCATTGTCCAATCACACTCTTTACTCATGCAATATGAATTGTTGTTTCCTCTATTGTTAGTATTTCTTGTGAGATGTATTGATGTGTGCAAGACCAAACTTTGATGGCATGCTTCTTTCTTCTGTGATATTGATTAATGTCACTGCCATGTGCTCAATCATAATTTCTCTTGTCTTAGCTACTAAGGGACCAGCTACTTTAGCTTCTATTTTCCCTTTTATGTATTTGTCAACGTCCTTGCAATTTTTTTTACATTTATTTTCATTGCTGGTTTACATTCATGTTCTTTTTTAAATCAACTTTTTGCTAGCCCCCTTCCTCTAAACCATTAGACTTACTGCAATTCTTTGCAACAGTATTAATCTTTTCTCTAATCTGCTATCGTAATATCCTTAATAAACCACATTTGGATTTTTTCCACTAACTTTTAAAATAAAATGTATTTTTATTGAAGGTTTTGGATTGCTTACTTATTGTCATACCTTTCAGTCTATTTACCTAATTAACCTTAGCTAGTTCTCCTCTCATACCTATGAAATTGGCTTTAAGTTTTAAGATTCTTGTTTTTGATAGAGTTTGTCATTTTCAAACTTAATTCAGAATTCAATTATGATCACTATTTCTTAGTCAATCTTTTACGATGACATTACTAATTAACCCTGCCTCACTGCACAAAACTTGATCTAAAATAGTTTATTTCAAGTTGGTTTCATAATGTATTATTCCAGGAACTTATAGGGAAAACATTTTACAAACTCATCTTCTGGACTATTCTTGCCAATTTCATTGTCTCAATCTACATAAAGATTAACGTCCTCCACAACTATTATATTGCTTTTGTTCCAAGTTTCAATAATTGATTGTTTAATACTCTACTGTTAGGGGTCCGATAAACTACTCCCAATAGCATTTTCTGACTCTTGCTATTCCTAATGCTACTTCCTGATTTTCTGAGCCAAGATCCTTTCTCACTCATTCTATTATCAGGTCCACCTGTTCTCCTTTTCACTCTGCCTGTCTTTTTGAAAAATTGTGTGCGCTGAATATTTATTTCCCAACCTTGGTCATTTGTAACCATATCGTTGAAATAGTGATTAGATCTAAATCATTTAACTCTATTTGTGCCACTAGTTCATCTATTTTATTGCAATGCTCTAAGCATTCAGATAAAGTGACTAAGTTTTCTACTTTACTACTATTCTCTGCATGGGGCCTTAGTGTCTGATGCACCACTACTGCTAAACTCTTCTTTTCCTGTGTAACTCAGCTTGTCTTTACCCACATTGGAATATTTTTCTATTGCTCAAACTTTTACTGTTGGTTTTCTAACTTCCCCTTCACCTGAACCCTCCTCTCCCTCTGTTAGTTCAAAGCCATTTTTTCCTAATCTGACCATATTTTTTGATGCCCTCCTAAGTGTCAACTCTGTCCTTTTCAGTCACAGTCTGATGTCCATTATCTGTACTGCAAAACCATTTTCAGTCAGAGTTGTAGAGATATAGAGCATGGAAACAGGCCTTTCTGCCAACTCATCCATGTAGACTAGCTTTCTGAAACTCAACTACCTTGCAGTATTGCCTTGTTTCACTTTTAACTTTCCAAATCTCATCATGTGAACCGTCTATAGCCCATCCCACCTCCCCCTCACACATTCCCAGTTAACTATTTAGTTTGAAGTTGTCCCTGCAGCTGTAGTTGTTCTAAAATGCTACTTGTATGATTCACCCAAATACTGCACCCAACATGGTTCAGGTGAATTCTGTCCCAGTGGTACAGTTTGCTTTTTGCCAGGACTGGTGCCAGTGCCTCCTGACTCGAAACCCATTTTTCTCCCACTCGTATGTATAATGATAAGTTAGAGTTACTGAGTAACTTTGCTCTTGAAGATTGTAAAATGGAGTTAAGGGGCAGGGATGTGGTGTTTGTCCCTTAAGAGCAACCCAGCAGAAGAGAATCGTCTGGCTCAGGAGATCAACTAGGACCCGATTCATGGTGATGTTTATTCTGTTTCTGAATGCATATCCAGATGCAGATGGTTAAGAAAGAGAAGATGTTAGCTGGAACAGAGGGGTCCAAAATAGCTTTCAAGCAATGCTACATGCTGAGTAACATCATTATTCACCTGGTGCATTGCGCTAATGTTCAGGCCAATGCCCTTATTAAACTGTTTTCTACTCTGGGTCAGTACAAAACACCAATAGCTAAGCTGAAGGTGGGCCTACACATGCATACAAATCCAAAAAATTCAGCCAGAAAAATCACTTACCAGAACCCAGTTCCCAGTAGCAAACGGTGACTGCAGAATAAAATCTTGTGCTCCAAGTCTTACTGTTACAACATAACAGTACAAGGAGAGATTTGAGCCAGACTCCACTAATCACCAGTGCTTCAATCAGAACCCATCCCCTTTCAATCCAGTTTCCACACTGAAGAAGTGGACTCCTTCCTTAAAAATCCAGAATGTTTCCTGTGCCACAGAATAAATGCTTGAATGTCAATGGTGAATGTTCAACTGATGGTGTTCAAAGTCTCTTTCAATTTCTGAGCAGCAACATCTATAAAAGATTTTGTCGTAGGAAGCGTCAGTCTAAAGTTCAGTCAGTGGGGAACTTGGACAGAACTGCATCTGGCTCTCTGCCACTCCTGTCCCTTTTGCTTTTCCTTAATGTTTATTTAATTAGATGAGGAGGATCAGATCAATATTAACACAAAATGGAACTAGATGCAGTTCATGACAATGACTGAGCATTTCTTATCCTTTACAAATTAACAGAGGTCAGCACTAGAGTCAAACTGTTGTAAATAAATCATGTGTCACACAGTTGGTCAAAGAGCAAGAGAAAACCCCACCTCTTGGAGTCTTGTTGGTGCTGCTGGATAAATGTAGAGATGACTCCTGGAAAGTAGGCTTCATGCACTAAAGAACTAACCTTCATATTGAGAGGACTGAGCAAGATTTTAAATCTATCAAAATCCAATCATTTTCGGAGAGTTAAGATCAGGATTTCCCATTCCTTCCGCTGGGACAGCAAGCCTGAGACAGTTTGCAGTCTTAGAACATAGAACATAGAACAATACAGCACAGAACAGGCCCTTCGGCCTTCGATGTTGTGCCGACCAAAATAAAAGCAATGCCCCTCCAAACTAAACCATTCCCTTCTCTTCCATATACTTATCAATTAACCTCTTAAACGCCACCAAACTTAGTGCATCTACAACAGCTGCAGGCAGGGCATTCCACTCCCTAATCACTCTTTGAGTAAAGAACCTACCTCTGATATCCGTCCTATAACTAATACCCCTTAATTTAAAGTTGTGTCCCCTCGTGCTAGCTTTTTCCATCCTAGGAAAAAGGCTATCACTGTCCACCCTATCCAAACCTCTAATTATCTTATATGTTTCAATAAGATCCCCCCTTAGCCGCCTCCTTTCTAACGAAAAAAACCTCAAATCCTTCAACCTCTCTTCATAGGACCTGCCCTCCATACCAGGCAACATCCTAGTAAACCTCCTCTGTACCCTCTCCAATGCCTCCACAGCTTTCTTATAATGTGGCGACCAGAACTGCACACAATACTCCAAGTGCGGCCGCACTAGAGTTTTGTACAGCTGCAACATGATGCTGCGGCTCCTAAATTCAATCCCCCACCAATAAAAGCTAAGACTCCATATGCCTTCTTAACAACTTTATCCACTTGACTGCATACTTTCAGGGATCTATTGACACATACACCAAGATCCTTCTGTTCCTCAACACTATTAAGAGCCCTACCATTAGCCCTATACTCTACACATTTATTGTTCCTGCCAAAGTGCATTACCTCACACTTTTCCACATTAAACTCCATTTGCCACCTCTCGGCCCAGCTCTGCAACTTGTCAAAGTCACTCTGTAAACTAAAACACCCCTCTTCACTATCTACCACACCACCAACTTTAGTATCATCTGCAAATTTACTGATCCATCCCTCAATACCCTCATCCAGATCATTTATAAAAATGATCTTGTTCTCACTCGATATTTTGGGCGGAGGAATTTGATCCAGATAAATGCGAAGTGATACAATTTGCAAAATCTAATGCGGGGAGAGCTATACACTAAATGTCAGGACCATCAGAAGTATAGACACACAGAAGGGTTTGGGTGTGCAAGTTCACATATCCTTAAAGATGGCAGCACAGTTGGAAAAGGTGGTGAAGAAGGCATATGGCATGCTTCCCTTTATTGGACGGACATAAAGTATAAACGTTGGCATGTGATGTTGCAGTTATATAGAACATTGGTTAGGCCACCTCTAAAACACTGCGTCCAGTTCTGGTCACCACACACGACCGGAAGGACATGGAGACTTTGGAGAGAGTGCAGAAAAGGTTTACCAGGAAGTTGCCTAGTATGGAGGGTATTAGCTATGAGGTGAGATTGAGTAAACTAGAGTTGTTTTCTCTGGAAAAACTGAGGTTGAGAGGCGACCTAATAGAAGTTTATAAAATTATGAAGGGCATAGATAGGGTGAACAGTTGGAAGCTTTTTCCCAGATCAGAAATGACAAACACAAGGGGTCACAAGTTCAAGGTAAGGGGGAGCAAGATTCAATACGGATATGTGGGCATGTATTTTATACAGAGGGTGGTGAAGGCCTGGAATGCACTACCAAGTAAGTTGGTTCAGGCAGACACGCTGGGATGATAGAACATAGAACTTAGAACACTACAGCACAAACAGGCCCTTCGGCCCACAAGTTGTGCCGATCATATTTATACCTAGCAGGCCATAGAACTATCTGTAACTCCCAATCCCATTAAATCCCATGTACTCATCCAGAAGTCTCTTAAAGACCCAAGGGAGTTTGCCTCTACCACCACTGATGGCAGCCAATTCCATTCACTCACCACCCTCTGAGTGAAAAACTTACCCCCAACGTCTCCTCTGTACTTGCCCCCCAGCACCTTAAACCTATGTCCTCTCGTAGCGACCGTTTCAGCCCTGGGAAATAGTCTCCGAGAATCCACTCTATCTATCCCTCTCAACATTTTATAAACCTGTATCAGGTCGCCTCTCAACCTTCATCTCTCCAGGGAGAAGAGTCCCAGCTCCCTCAACCTATCTTCATAAGGTATGCCTCCCAATCCAGGCAACATCCTTGTAAATCTCCTCTGCACCCTCTCAATAGCTTCCACATCCTTCCTATAGTGAGGCGACCAGAACTGCGCACAGTACTCCAAGTGGGGTCTGACAAGTGTCTTATAAAGTTGCAGCATTACCTCCCAATTCCTAAACTCAATCCTTTGATTAATGAAGGCCAGTACACCATTGCCTTCTTGACCACATCCTCCACTTGCAGGGCAGATTTAAGAGTCTTATGGACTCAGACCCCAAGATCCTTCTGCTCCTCAACACTGCCAAGACTCCTACCCTTGATATTATATTCCTTCATCCCATTGGTCCTGCCAAAATGGATCACCACACATTTATCCACATTGAAGTCCATCTGCCACTTCTCCGCCCAGTCTTGCATCTTATCTATCTCTCGCTGCAACTTCAGACATCTCTCCAGACTATCCACAACACCACCAACCTTCATATTGTCGGCAAAGACTTATTTAAGACTTATTTAGATAGCCATATGAACAGATTGGGAATGGATCGTCTAGTTAGGAACACAGAGTGTTCCAAGTGCAAGCTTGGAGGGCCAAAGGGCTTGTTCCTTGGCGCATTGTTTTTTGTTCTTGTTCATTATCTCTCTCTCTCTCTCACTGTTGCCTCAGTGCAGGAAATTGGACAGCAAGCTTTTGTACATTTTAAAAAAAGTTCAAACAGACCCTAAATCCAATCCCCTTGGCCCAATTTGAATCAGATAATAATGTCACAGAATGGAGAAAGAGGCCATTTGGGCCACCATATCTGCATAGGCTTTCCAAAAGAGCATGATGATTTAGTAGCATACCCCAGACCATTGTTTCTATTGTGATCATCATCTAATGTCCTCTTGAATGCCTCAATTGAACCTGTTCCACCACATCTTCAGGCAGTGCATTCTGAAACCAAATCACTCACTGTGAAGAAGTTTTTTCTCACATCACATCTGCTTCTTTTGTAAATCACTTTAAATCTGCCCTCTCATCCTTTTAAAGTGAGAACAGTTTCTCCCTGTCTGCTCTGTCCAGTCTCCCCTTAATTTTGAACATCTCGATCAAATCTCCTCTTAGCTGCCTTCTCTCTAAGGACGTAAGTCCCAACCTCTCCAATCTATCCTCATAACTGAAGTTTCTCATCCCTGGAACCACTCTTATAGACCTCTTCTGCACTCTCTCCAATGTGTTCACTTCCTTTCTACAGTGTGGCACCCAAAACTGTACACAATATTCCAGCTGGGGTCTAACTAGTGTCTTGTATAAATTCAGCATAACTTCCTTACTTTAGTGTACTCTTATCCCTCATTAATAAAGCCCAGGATACTATATGCTTTATTAATTGCTCCCTCCACATGTCCTGCCAGCTTCAATGACCTCTGCACATATACACCCAGATCTCTTGAATGTTACCCTTTATTTTATACTTTCCCAGCACACCAAGATCTAGATCACTAATATATTAGGAAAAACAAGGGCCCCATACTGACCCCTGTGGAACTCCGCTACAAACCTTGTTGTAACCCAAAAAATATCCATTGTTTATTACTCTGCTTCCTATAATTCAGTCCATTTTGCTACTGTCCCTTTTATTCTAAGAGCTACATAAGTCTGTTGTGTGGCACTGATTTAAATGCCTTCTGAAATGCGTTTGAAATGCGTATACTTTAATGCAAGGAGTATTCGCAATAAGGTGGAGGAACTTGCAGCTTGGACCAGTACCTGGAACTTCGATGTTGTGGCCATTTCAGAGACTTGGGTAGAGCAGGGACAAGAATGGATGTTGCAGGTTCCAGGGTTCAAATGCTTTAGTCGGAGTAGAGAAAGATGTAGAAGGGGGGGAGGAGTGGCATTATTAGTCAAAGACTGTATCACAGTGACAGAGAAGAAGTTTGATGAGGACTTGTCTGTTGAGGTAGTATGGGCTGAGATTAGAAACAGGAGAGGAGAGGTCACCCTGTTGGGAGTCTTTTATAGACCTCCTAAACGTTCTAGAGAGGTAGAGGAAAGGATTGCAAAGTCGATCCTGGACAGGAGTGAAAGTAATAGGGTAATTGTTATGGGGGACTGTAACTTTACTAATATTGATTGGAATAGCTATAGCTCTAGCTCGTTAGAGGGGTCAGTTTTTGTACAAAGTGTGCAGGAAGGTTTTTTGACTCAGTATGTAGATAGGCCAACTAGAGGTGAGGCTACATTGGATTTGGTACTGGGCAATGAGCCAGACCAGGTGTTAGGCTTGGAGGTTGGTGAACATTTTGGTGATAGTGACCACAATTTGGTTACGTTCACCTTAGTGATGGATAGGGATAGGTATGAAGCTGGGGGCAGTAGTTATAGTTGGGGGAAGGGTAATTATGAGGCCATCAGGAGAGAATTAGGGTGCATAGATTGGACTAGGAAGCTACAGGGACTGGGAACATCTGGAATGTGGAGCTTATTCAAGGAGCAGCTGCTGCGGGTCCTTGATAAGTATGTCCCTGTCAGGCAAGGAGGAAATGGTCATGTAAGAGAACCTTGGTGTACGAAAAAAGTTGATTTGCTGGTTAAAAGGAAAAAGGAGGCTTATGTCAGGATGAGGCTTGAAGGCTCGGTTAGTGCAATGGATAGCTATAGATTAGCCAGGAGGGAGCTAAAGGGGGAATTGAGGAGAGCTAAGAGAGGACATGAGAAGACTTTGGCTGATAGGATTAGGGAGAATCCTAAAGCTTTCTTTAGATATGTTAAGAATAGAAGATTGGTTAGGGCAAGATTAGGGCCAATCATAGACAGCAGTGGGAAGTTATGTGTGGAGCCTGAGGAGATTGGAGAGGTACTGAATAAATATTTCTCTTCGGTATTCACGCAGGGTGATGTAAATGTAGTTATGGGGAACACTGAGGTACAGGGTAGCAAACTGGAAGGTATCAAAGTAGATAGGGAGGATGTGCTAGATATTCTCGAGGGTTTGAAGTTGGATAAGTCCCCTGGGCCAGACGGGATTTACCCTAGGATTCTCTGAGAGGCAAGAGAGGAGATTGCAGAGCCTCTGGCTCTGATCTTCAGGTCGTCGTTGGTTACGGGTGTGGTTCCGGAGGACTGGAGGATAGCGAATGTGGTCCCGTTGTTCAAGAAGGGGAAGAGAGACCTTCCAGGGAAATGTAGGCCAGTGAGTCTTACTTCTGTGGTGGGCAAAGTATTGGAGAGAATAATTAGGGATAGGATTTATACTTATTTAGAGAGTAATGAATTGATTGGAAATAGTCAGCATGGTTTTGTGAAGGGTAGGTCGTGCCTTACTAACCTCATTGAGTTTTTTGAAAAAGTGACTAAGGAGGTGGATGGGGTAAGGCGGTTGATGTGGTATATATGGACTTTAGTAAGGCGTTTGATAAGGTGGCCCATGGAAGCCTTCTGCAGAAAATGCAGATGTATGGGATAGAGGGTGATTTAGCTAATTGGATTAGGAATTGGCTAGCAGATAGAAGACAGAGGGTGGTGGTTGATGGAAGTTATTCATCGTGGAGTTCGGTTACAAGTGGTGTACCTCAGGGATCTGTTTTGGGGCCCTGCTGTTTGTAATTTTTATAAATGATCTGGATGAGGGTATTGAAGGATGGATTAGTAAATTTGCAGATGGCACTAAAGTCGGTGGAGTGGTAGATAGTGAAGAGGGGTGTTATAGTTTGCAGAGAGACTTGGACAAGTTGAAGAGCTGGGCCGAGAGGTGGCAAATGGAGTTTAATGTGGAAAAGTGTGAGGTAATGCACTATGGCAGAAATAATAAATGTGTAGAGTATAGGGCAAATGGTTGGATTCTTAGTAGTCTAGAAGAACAGAGGGATCTTGGTGTGTATGTGCATAGATCCCTGAAAGTAGGCAGTCAAGTCGATAAAGTTGTTAAGAAGGCATATGGAGTCTTAGCTTTTATTGGTAGGGGGATTGAGTTTCAGAGCCGCAACGTTATGTTGCAACTGTACAAAACTCTTGTGCGGCTGCACTTGGAATATTGTGTGCAGTTCTGGTCCCCACATTATAAGAAAGATGTGGAGGCATTGGAGAGGGTACAGAGGAGGTTTACAGGATGTTGCCTGGTATGGAGGGCAGGTCTTATGAAGAGAGGCTGAGGGATTTGAGGTTGTTTTAATTAGAAAGGAGGCGGCTAAGAGGGGACCTAATCGAGACATATAAGATGATTAGAGGTATAGATAGGGTGGATAGTGATAGCCTTTTTCCTAGGATGGAAAAAGCTAGCACGAGGGGACACAGCTTTAAATTAAGGGGTGATAGGTATAGGACGGATATCAGAGGTAGGTTCTTTACCCAAAGGGTGGTTCGGGAGTGGAATGCCCTGCCTGCAGCAGTTGTAGATGCGCCAAGTTTGGTGGCGTTTAAGAGGTTAGTTGATAAGTATATAGAAGAGAAGGGAATGGTTTAGTTTGGAGGGGCATTGCTTTTTATATTGGTCGGCGCAACATCGAAGGCCGAAGGGCCTGTTCTGTGCTGTAATGTTCTATGTTCTATGAAAGTCCATGTAATCCACATCAACAGCATTACCCTCATTAACCCTTTCTGCTATTTCTACCGGTTCTATAGAAATTTTCCCATTGTCACATTGATAGGTCCTGTTCTTTCACATCTCATCATTTTGTTCTTCACATATTTGTAGAATGCCTTGGGGTTTTCCTTAATCTTACCCACCAATGCTTTCTCATGACATATTCTGGCTCTTCTAATTTCCTTCTTAAGTTCCTTCCTACAAGTCATATACTCCTCTAGATCTCTAACATTACTGAGTTCCCTGAACCTTTTGTATGCTTTTCTTTTCTTCTTGACTAAATTCATTGCAACTTCCATGTACCATAGTTCCTGTAACCTCCCAAAACTTTCCTGTCTCATCGGAATGTTGTCGTGCAGAACTCTAGACAAACATATCTTGAAAATCTGCCACATTACTTCTGTCCCTGAGAAAACCTCCTTCCAATTTATGCCTCTAATTTCCTGCCTGATGGCTTCATAATTCCCTTTTCTCCAGATAAAGATTTTTCTAGCTTGTCTGACCCTATCCCTTTCCAATGCTAGTGTAAAGGAGATAGAGTTATGATCACTATTCCCAAAATGCTCTCCCACTGAGAGATCCGACACTTGTCCAGGTACAATATTTAAAACCAAATCAAGTATAGCCTCTTCTCTTTAGGCTTATCCATATACTGTGTCAGGAAACCTTCCTGAACACACCTAACAAACTCCTCCCCATCTAAACTCCTTACTCCAGGGAGATTCCAATTCATATTTGGGAATTAAAGTCTCCCATCGTGACAACTTTTATTATTACATCTCTCCAGGATCTGTTTCCCTATCTGTTCCTCAAAATCTCTGTTACTATTGGGCAGCCTGTAGAAAACATCCAGTGAAGTTATTGACCCCTTTCTGTTCCGAACCTCCATCCATAGAGACTCCATAGACAATCCCTCCATGGCGTCCATCTTTTCTGCAGCTGTGACACTATCACTGATCAAAAGTGCCACTCCCCCAGCTCTTTTGCCTCCCTCCCTGTCCCTCCTGAAACATCTGAAACCCGGTACTTGAAGTAACCAGTCCTGTCCCTGAGTCATCCAAGTCTCTATAATGGCCACCATGCTCTAAGCTCATTCACTTTGTTAGCAACATTCCTAGTGTTAAAATAGAACATCTCAAACCTTTGGTCTGAACTCTCCTCTTCTCCATCACCTGCCTATCCTCCCTCTCACACTGTCAACAATCTCCATTTGCGAGCTAATCTCTCTCCCAGTCACTTCGTTTTGATTCCCTCCCCCCAACCATTCTAGATTAAACTCTCCCCAGTAGGCTGAGCAAACCTTTGCATAAGAATATCTCTTATCTCCTATCTCCTTTCTCATCCGTGGAATTCTAGATTTGTTTGTCCTCACTTTCCCTTTTAAGGGAATACACCTTGCCTGGGCCATGTCTACTTTGATAGTCGCCCATTGTTCAGCTACAGTTTTTCCCGCCAACCTTTCATCCCAGTCTAACTGGTCCAGCTTTGTCTTGCCCCAGTGAAATCACTTCTTCCCCAGTTAATCATTTTTATTCTGGATTGTTTATTATCTTGTTCTAATATCATCTTAAATCTTACAATACAACACAATGAACACTGTTTCCTAAATGTTTCCCACTTGATCTATTTGACTCACCTCATTTTCTAGAACTAAGTCCAATAGTGCATCCTTTCTTGTTGGGCTCAACACAGACTGCTATAGAAAATTTTTCTGAAGAACTTTAGCCTTGTCCGCCCTTTGTACTAGAATAGCATCTCTTGTCATGTAGAAGGAGACCATTTCCTCCATTGAGTTTGCATCAATTGTCTGACTGAGTATCTTACTCAGGTCCTCTCCTCTGCCCTATCCCCTCACATTTACCAATTTACATTTACCATGTAACCTGCACATCTTTATTTGATTTGATTTATTATTGACCCATGTATCATCATACATTGAAAAGTATTATTTCTTGCGCGCTATACTAAAGCATACCATTCAAAGAGAGGGAAACAAGAGAGTGCAGAATATAATGTTACAGTCACAGCTAGGGTGTAGAGAAAGAGCAAGGTAGGTCCATTCAAAAATCAAAGTCAAAGTTTTGGCACTAAGAGGCGATTTAGCACGGCCAATCCACCTAACCTGCACATCTTTGGACTGTGGGAGGAAACCGGAGCATCCAGTGGAAACCCACACAGACAAGATGAGAATGCACAAATTCCATACAGACCCAACATCAGAATTGAAGCTATGTCCCTACACTATGAGACAGCAGTGCTAAAGCCTAATAGTCAACCATAAACTAATTGTCAACCAAGAGCATTGCTATATGCAATTTGTCCCAATGTTTAAGAAGAATTAGTGTGACTTATTCACACTGGTGTGTTAGAACCGGTTAAAATAAATGAATAGGCTGCTCCTATCATACTTGCTATGAAACTAGATGGCTCATTTTGTATTTGTGATTTTAAACAACTTTCCTTTAATTGAAGATTTGTTTACTGGGTTATCAAGTGGGCAGAAATACAGTTAAATTGATCTTTCACAAGCATATTTACAAATGCATGTAGCTGCTGAATCACAATCATTACTTTCCATCATTATAATGAAAAAGATCTTTATGAGTACCTTTTGGAATAATATCCAGAAATTAATGGATCATATTTTAAGTGCTGTGTCTGGAATGCAGTGTTACCTGGATTTTATTCTAAATACAGGGCCCAGTGAATGAGAGTATTTGAATGATTTAGAAGCGATATTGGATAATCTTCAAGCACATGGTCTACGTATCAAAAAAGTGCCTTCTTCCAAACAATAGCCCAGTATTTGGGTCAGAACATTATTGATAGTAGAAGCTCACAGAGAGCACCTAAAAAGATGATAGTATTTTGAATGGACCATGGCTAACAAATGTGATGCAAGAGAGGTCTTTTCTAGAATTAGTAAATGACTATGACAAATTTGTTCCTAACTTAGCTAATTACTGAAGCCATTGCATAATTTACTGTATGTAAAACAGACATGGGACTAGGCAACAGAATGTGAGAAAGCATATGAGGTTGTCAAAGATGCTTTGCTGAAGTCTGAAATATTTGTTGATTTTAAGCCAAAATATCATTGCTGCTTGCTTGCGATGTTTCATCTTATGGATTAGGAGCAGTAGTTTCACATACTATGCCTTTAGGAGAAGCACAAACTTTAAAGTTTATTTAAACTCTGTGTCACAAGTAGGCTTATGTTAGTGGGGAATATATGTCAATGGAGGGTGTGGGGGGTGGGGGGGGGGTTAATCCTGCTGGACAGGCCAGCAACAGACTGCAGAGGGGGCCAGTCCCCATGTGCGGATCTTCTGGGAAACTGGGAGATTGATTGACAAATGCTCACTGTGCCTCCTCCCCACCCCTCCCGCCAACTGGCTCAACCTTCTCCTGATGGCCAGATGCAGCATCCTGATCGCTGGCTCTCACTATCCCTCCAGCCCCAACAGCCAGTCCTCACCCTCTTATTCCCAATGACTGCCCTCCGATCCTCAAACTCACTCCTGTGCAGAGTTCCCCCAATTCCTTCCCATCTTACCTCCTACTAACTCCATCTAGCTCCATCCCTCAGCACTGCCTGGTGACCTCTGGGTTGTGCCAGGATGCTGGTGGACACTACCAGTGTGCCAGGCTGGCATTCCCAAGGAGCACCACCCCTGATCTTTTGGGTCACCTCAATAGCCTCTGGTCTCACCAGCGAGGCCAACGTGGCTGGTCCCCTTTGATGGAAACCGTACATGATCCCCGCTGGGTCTTTCAATGGCAGGGGCAGAAGCTTTAGCAAGCCAGACTGATTGAATCCTAGGTTCAATAAACAGTTGCTAATAAGTATTAACAAATATTAACGCAGGGCTGATTGCATCCAAATGTGGACAAGGAAGATAGTGATTGGCTGGATACGAATCCTGTTTTTCGTCCACACATAATTTCCTGACCCATTGGACTTCAAGCAGTGCAGCGCGCTGGGAAAATCATGTCCATGATATTGAAAGAATCAATAGCTAATTGTATCATCCTCATCCTGATTTGAAGTATATGTGTCAAGGAAGCTTGAGTTGACCATTCAGGGTAGGTGTTTATTGTGAAAAATCCGAGTGACCGTTCCTTCTAGTCTGCATGAAGGACATCCTAGTATCAAAGAAATTACAGAAGAAGGAATTAGCAGATATTATTTTTGGTGGCTGGGTCAGGATTCCCAGATGGAAGATAGTGTGACAGTGTCAGCCCTGTGCACGAATAAAAAATACACCACCAGTATATCCTTTATATCCTTGAGATTGGCCTAAAATGCTATGGCAATGATTGCATGTAGATTACTGGCCCGTTTAAGGGTTACAAGTTCTTAATCATAATTGATGCAGTCTCAAAATGGACAGACATTATCATAAGATCTGCCATTGAAAACCTGACAAAGATTTTGCAAGATTTGGTAAACCGCAATAGAACGCTAGCAATAATGGTTCACAGTTTAATTCATAAGAGTTTGAGAATTATTTCAAAATAAATTATATTCAGAATGTAAAAGGGAATTTTTACAGTAACTTCATTGCAGCTGACTTGTGACATTAATAATCACATTTTAAAAACTTCAAAAATCTGCACTTTATCATCCATCAACCAATATATTAGCTGAAAGAATTCATGCAAGATTCTTTAAAAGCTTCAGTTAAGTAAAGTTCATTATCATGTTGTGTGAATAACTTTTTGGCATTTTATAGAAAGACTACTCATCTGACTACCCAAAGTTCATCTGCATTACTATTCTGAAAGAGAAAATTGAGAACTACGTTTGATTTGTTATTACCTCCAGAAACTTCAGAAATAGTAGTGCGTCAACAATAATCTCAAATTGTTGGATACAAAATGAGGACAAAATAACACTCATATAAAATAATAACAAGGAAGGTAGAAAAAAGCTTAAGCAAGGAGTAAGGAGGGCTAAAAGGAGTCATGAAAAATCATTGGCCAATAGGATTAAGGAAAACCCTAAGGCTTTTTATACATATATAAAGCAAGAGGATAGCCAGGGAGAGGTTTGGCCCACTCAAGGACAGGGGAGGGAATCTATGCATGGAGCCAGAGGAATTGGGCTAGGTATTAAATGAGTACTTTGCATCAGTATTCACCAAAGAGAAAGACTTGGTGGATGATGAGTCGGAGGAAGGGTGTGTAGATAGTTTGGATCATGTTGAGATCAAAAAGGAAGAGGCATTGGGGTTCTTGAGAAACATCAAAGTAGACAAGTCTCCAGGCCTGATGAGATATACCCCAGAATACTGAGAGAGGCAAAGGGAGGAAACTGCAGGAGCCTTGAGAGAAATCTTTGTATTCTCACTGGCTATGGGGGAGGTCATGATGCGGAGATGCCAGCATTGGACTGGAGTAAACATAGTAAGAAGTCTCACAATACCAGTTTAAAGTCCAACAGGTTTATTTGGTAGTAAAATCCACTAGCTTTCGGAGCGCTGCTCCTTCATCAGGTAAGTCATTGGCCATCAGGATGAAACAAAGGAGCAGCGTTTTGAAAAATGTATTGGACTTTAACCTGGTGTTGTGAGACTTCTTACAGGGGAGGTCCCAGAGGATTAGAGAATAGCAAATGTTGTTCCTTCATTTACAAACAGCAAAGGTCCCAACATTGATCCCTGAGGAACACCACTTGTCACAGCCCTTCATTCAGAAACATTGGTACTATTTCTCACTTGTGGCATAATTATATGTTAACATTCAATCTCCTTGTTGAAATAAATAAAGAAAATTACAGCACAGGAACAGGTCCTTAGGGCTCTCCAATCCTGCACGGACCGTGCTGACCATCTGAACTAAAACCCTCTATCCTTCCGGGGACCATATCCCTCTATTTCCATCCTATTCATGTATTTGTCAAGACACCCCTTAAAACTCACTATTGTATCTGATTGTACTCCCTCTCCCGGCACCCACCACCCTCTGTGTTAAAAAAAAAACTTGCCTCGTACATCTCCTTCAAACCTTGCCCCTCACAACTTAAATCTATGCCCCCTAATGATTGACTCCTCCCCCTGGGAAAAAGCCTATCCACTCTGTCCAATTCCTTCATAATCTTGTGAACATTTATCAGGTTGTCCCTCAACCTCCATTGTTCCAGTGAGAACAAACCAACTTTCTCCAACCTCTCCTCATAGCTAATGCCCTCCATGCCAGGCAACATCCTGGTAAATCTTTTCTGTACCCTCTCCAAAGCTTCCATTCTTCTGTGGTGTTGCCACCAGAATTGAACACTATATTCCAAGTGCAGCCTAACTAAGGTTTTATAAAACTGCAACATGACTTGCAAATTTTTAAACTCAGTGCCCTGGCCTATGAAGGTAAACATGCTGTACGCCTCCTTCACTACCTTCTCCATCTGTGTTGCCACTTTCAGTGACCTGTGTATCTGTACAGCCAGATCCCTCTGCCTATCAATATTCTTAAGGGTTCTGCCATTTACTGTATATTTCCTATCTTTATTAGACTTTCCAAAATGCACTACTTCACATTTTCAAGATTAAACTCCATCTGCAATCTCTCTCCCCAAGTCTTCAACCGATCTATGTCTTGCTGTATCCTCTGACGGTCCTCATCACTATCTGCAAATACACCAACCTTTGTGTGCTCCGCAAACTTACCATTTAAAACCAGTTACATTTTCTTCCAAATCCCTTCCACACCTATCCTCTGTCTTTTATGACTGAACCAGTTCTGTATCCATTTTACCAGCTCACCTCTGATCCCATGCAACTTCACCTTCTTTACCAGTCTGCCATGAGGGACCCTGTCAAAGGCCTTACTGGAGTCTATGTAGACAACATCCATTGCCTTACCCTCATCAATCATCTTCGTCACTTCCTCAAAAAACTCAATCAAGTTAGTGAGACAGACCTTCCCTTCATAAAACCATGTTGTTTTTCACTAATACGTCCACTTATTTCCAAGTGGGAGTAAATCCTGTCTCAAAGAATCCTCTCCAATAATTTCCCTACTACAGATGTAAGGCTCACCAGCTTGTAATTACCTGGATTATGGTTTTAGTAAAAACAGGTCCAATTTCTTACATTGTAACCAAAGATGAATTAGTTTGGAAATGCTATGCTGACCAATTGTTGTCGCTCTGAAATAATTTCTCCAAATCATCTCCGGAAGTACCAACTTCTTTAGTTCCTAGTGCGGTGAATACTATTATGGGAGCCTTAGTTGAACCTGAGTTGCCTGATGATTGTGTATTAGCTACTATGCCATGTGAGATAGTGCAGAATTAGTTCCAAGAGAAGAAGTACGTTGAAACATAGAATCTAGAAGCAGGAATAAACCATTCACCCTTTTGAGTTGCTCCACTATTCATTATAATAATCATTGATCATAAAATTCAATATCCGATCCCCCCATACTCTTTGATCCCTTAGCCTCAAGAATTAGATTTTCATAGTAATTTCATTGTAGTGTTAATATGAGTCTACTTGGGACATTAGTAAAATAAACTTCAATTCTTCTTGAAATCACTCAAATATTTTGACCTCAACTACTTGTGGTAGTGAATTTTACTCTTTGGGTGAAGAAAATCTCCTCACTTCAGTCCCTAAAAGGTTTACCCCTTACCCTCAAACTATGAACTAAGTGTCTACTGAAGTTCCAAATTACATTTCTAGGATCCAGAATGGCCAAATTCCAGAATGTCAATTCCAGAATATATAACCAAAGATGTTCAAATAACCTCACTATAGAAAGGATGTAGAGGCTATTGAGAGAGTTCAGAGGAGATTTACAAGGATGCTGCTTGGATTGGGGGGGCAGGCCTTATGAAGATAGGTTGAGGGAGCTGGGACTCTTCTCACTGGAGAGATGTAGGTTGAGAGGCGACCTGATAGAGGTTCATAAAATGTTGACAGGAATAGATAGGGTGGACTCTCAGAGACTATTTCCCCGAGCTGAAATGGTCACTTCAAGAAAACACAGATTTAAGGTGCAGGGAAGCAAATACCAAGGAGATGTCAGGGGTAGGTTTTTCACACAGAGGGTGGTGAGTGAATGGAACCGACTGTTGTCGGAGGTTGTTGAGGTAAACTTACTGGGGTCTTTTAGGAGACTTCTGGATGAGTATATGGAAAAGAATAGGATAGGGGTTATAGATAGGTCTGTGGATTGGTAGATGTGATCGGCGCAACTCGTGGGCCGAAGGGCCTGTTTGTGCTGTATTGTTCTATGTTCTATGTTCTCCTGAATGATTTTTTTTACTGACAGTGTGTAATGCTTATCTAGAGTATTGATCCTGTGTACAACATAACAATATTTGTCACCATGAACACAGAAAAGAGCATGTTATGTATTTAAAAGTGTTATGTATTTAAATTTTCAAGAGCTGATCAAATGATTTAATGGTGCTGTCATTAAGATGTAAGCTGCTGTTTTATTTTGAGTTTTGTATTCTGTGCAATTCTGAGAATATTTGTTCCAAAAAAAGCCTGTTTGAATCTGTGTGTAAATCAAGTCTTTTCTTTCTACACAATCCCTAACATTGTTAGGATATTACCGTGTGAACATTACACATTTTACTCTGTTGTTTGCCTCACACAAAGATATGAAGTATATTATCACTTTAAAGGACCTGTTCCTGGATTCCTGTATTAACTCTGTGAGTTAACAATGTGATTGTGAATTCAGATAATGCTCAAGTGTTTACAGAGGTTATCTTTTGATACCTAGGTGTAAAATAGGGAAGGAAGTGAGTAAATCTGGATGAATGGTAAAGGATGTTTTTGCTCCAGAGTCTTGGTTTACCTTGGCTGTCGTTTGTTATCCTGGAGAGTTGAGATTCCAAAGGTTTCCTGACTAGCACGGCCTTCCTCAAATTACATCATCCAGAATGTCAAGCTTCCTGTTTCCCATATTCTAACTTGCTCCAAATCCCAGCTTCCCATATTCTAACCTGCTCCAAATCCCAGCTACCCATATCCTAACCTGCTCCAAATCCCAGCTACCCATATCCTGACCTGCTCCATATCCCAGCTACCCATATCCTGACCTGCTCCATATCCCAGCTACCCATATCCTGACCTGCTCCAAATCCCAGCTGCCCATATCCTGATCTGCTCCAAATCCCAGCTGCCCATATCCTGATCTGCTCCAAATCCCAGCTACCCATATCCTGACCTGCTCCAAATCCCAGCTACCCATATCCTGACCTGCTCCAAATCCCAGCTACCCATATCCTGACCTGCTCCATATCCCAGCTACCCATATCCTGACCTGCTCCATATCCCAGCTACCCATATCCTGACCTGCTCCATATCCCAGCTACCCATATCCTGACCTGCTCCAAATCCCAGCTGCCCATATCCTGACCTGCTCCAAATCCCAGCTGCCCATATCCTGATCTGCTCCAAATCCCAGCTGCCCATATCCTGATCTGCTCCAAATCCCACCTGCCCATATCCTGATCTGCTCCAAATCCCACCTGCCCATATCCTGACAAAGAACAAAGAACAAAACAGCACGGGAAACAGGCCCTTCGGCCTAACGAGCCCGTGCCGCCACCCCAATGTTTCCACCTCTACCCATGATCCCTGTCCATGTTTATAGATCTATGGATTAAAAACCAAATTTGAGACAATTTAGGGATAATTTGTTTTGCCAATTAGCCTAAGAGCACATCTTTGGGATGTGGGAGGAAACCAGAGCACCCAGAGAAAACCCATGCAAGCATGGGGAGAATGCGCAAACTCCCACAGCCAAATCCATGTTTCTGCACAGCACAGCGATAGTCACTGAGCTGTCATGTTGCCCATCAAATGGTCCAGGTCAAGCGTACACTAACGACGTGAAGCACTAGGATACTCTCAAAAAAAAATCCAAGAGCAGCCCTCTCACGACCCATCGCGTGTATGCCCCTCGTTAGACAACAAGGTGGACCAAAGCACCTGTAGGATAAAAACAAGTACATCAATATCATCATCTATTTACACACTTCCCAGGGACTCCCAAGGCTCATGATCCCTATTTTAAATCAGTTTTCTATACCCCTCCATTCCCATTCTGTTCATGTGCCCATCTAAGTATTTCTTAAATAACTCCAGAGTACCTGCCTCCACCACTACTTGGCAGCGCATTCCATACCCCCACCACCCTCTGTGTGAAAAAACTCCCTCTAGCATCCAAATTATACCTTACCCCCTCACCCTAAGCCCGTGACCCCTCGTGCTATTCGAGTCCATCCTAGAAAAAAGCTTAACCCTGTTTACTCTATCTATACCCCTCATAATCTTGTACACCTCTATTAGATCTCCTCTAAGTCTACGTCTTTCTAAGGAAAACAGTCCCAATTTGCCTAACCTCTCCTCGTAACTCAGACCTTCCATACTAGGCAGCATCCTGGTAAACCTCTTCTGCACTCTCTCCAGAGTCTACACGTCATTCTGGTAGTAAGGTGACCAGAACTGGATGCAGTATTCCAAATGAGGTCTAACCAACGTTCTATACAACTGCAACATTAAAGGCCAGCTCTTGTACTCTATACCCCTTCCTATAAAGGCTAATGTAGAACATAGAACATAGAACAATACAGCACAAACAGGCCCTTTGGCCCACGAGTTGCGCCGATCACATCTATGTGATGTGATCACATAGATCACATCTAATCACATAGATTAAAGCTAGCACGAGGGGACACAGCTTTAAATTAAGGGGTATGAGTTATAGGACGGATATCAGAGGTAGGTTCTTTACTCAAACAGTGATTAGGGAGTGGAATGCCCTGCCTGCAGCTGTTGTAGATCGCCAAGTTTGGTGGCGTTTAAGAGGTTAGTTGATAAGTATATGGAAGAGAAGGGAATGGTTTAGTTTGGAGGGGCATTGCTTTTTATTTTGGTCGGCACAACATCGAAGGCCGAAGGGCCTGTTCTGTGCTGTAATGTTCTATGTTCTATGTCTACCAATCCACAGACCTATCTATAAGCCTCTATCCCATTCCTTTCCATATACTAATCCAGAAGTCTTTTAAAAGACCCCAGCGAGTTTGCCTCAACAAACTCCGACGGCAGCCGATTCCATTCACACACCACCCTCTGAGTGAAAAACATACCCCTAACATCCCCTCTGTATTTGCTTCCCTGCACCTTAAATCTGTGTCCTCTCGTAGTGACCATTTCACTCGGGGAAATACTCTCTGAGAGTCCACCCTGTCTATTCCTCTCAACATTTTATAAACCTCTATCAGGTCGCCTCTCAACCTACGTCTCTCCAGTGAGAAGAGTCCCAGTTCCCTCAACCTATCTTCATAAGGCCTGCCTCCCAATCCAGGCAGCATCCTTGTAAATCTCCTCTGCACTCTCTCAATAGCCTCTACATCCTTCCTATAGTGAGGCGACCAGAACTGCGCACAATACTCCAAGTGGGGTCTGACAAGGGTCTTATAGAGCTGCATCATTACCTCCTGACTCCTAAACTCTATTCCTCGATTAATGAAGGCCAGTACACCATACGCCTTCTTGACCACTTCCTCCACCTGCGAGGCCGATTTAAGAGTCCTATGGACCCGGACCCCGAGATCCTTCTGCTCTACAACACAGCTAAGCTCCTATCCCTTATATTGTACCCCTCATCCCATTATTCCTGCCAAAATGGACCACTACAAATTTATCCGCATTGAAGTCCATCTGCCATTTCTCCGCCCAGTCTTGCATCCTGTCTATGTCCCGCTGCAACTTTTGACATCCCTCCAGACCCTTCACAACACCACCGACCTTCGTATCGTCGGCGAACTTACTAACCCATCCCTCCACTTCCTCATCCAGGTCATTTATGAAAATGACAAACAGCAGGGGTCCCAGAACAGATCCCTGGGGCACTCGACTGGTTTCCGACCTCCATGCAGAACAAGACCCATCCACAACCACACACTGCCTTCTGCCGGCGAGCCAGTTCTGGATCCACGAGGCCAAAGCCCCTTGGATCCCATGCCCTCTCACTTTCTCCAGAAGCCTTGCATGGGGGACCTTATCAAACGCCTTGCTAAAGTCCATGTACACTATGTCCACCACTCTTCCTTCGTCAATGTGTTCAGTCACATTTTCGAAGAACTCAACTAGGCTCATAAGGCATGACCTGCCCTTAACAAAACCATGCTGACTATTTCTAATCAGCCTAAACTTCTCCAAATGTTCATAAATCTTATCCCTCAGAAGCCTCTCCAAGAGCTTACCAACCACTGAAGTCAGACTCACCAGTCAGTAATTTCCTGGACTATCCCTGTTCCCTTTCTTAAAGATAGGAACCACATCCGCAATCCTCCAATCCTCCGGAATCTTTCCCGTTCCCATGGACGACACAAATATCATCGCCAGGGCCTCTGCAACCACTTCCCTCACCTCCCAGAATAACCTGGGGTACATCCCATCCGGTCCCAGTGACTTGTCTATCTTGATAGAATTTAACAGGTCTAACACATCCTCTTTCCTGACATCCACATACTCAATCTTTTCCGTATGCCTCAAACCTGTAGTACAACTTCCCAGTTCACTTTCCACTGTGAATACCGAGGCAAAGTACTCGTTAAGCACCTCTGCCATTTCTTCCGGATTCACACAGACTTTTCCCCCTTCACCTTTTATAGGCCCTATCCCTTCTCTTCTCATCCTTTTACTTTTTCACATATTTGTAGAAGGCCTTGGGATTCTCCTTAATCTTCTCTGCCAAGGCCTTCTCATGACCCCTTCTGGCTCTCCTCATTTCCTTTTTAAGCTCCCTTCTACACACCTTATACTCCTCTAGATCCCTAACATCTCCCAGCTCTCTGAACCTTTTATACACCTTTCTTTTCTTCCTAACTAGGTTCACCACAACCTTTGTGCACCACGGTTCCCACGTCCTACCAAAACCTCCTTGTCTCCTCGGAACGTTGTCTTGCAGTGCCCCAGACAAACATTCCTTGAATATCCGCCACTTTCCTTCTGTACTCTTCCCCAAGAACACCTCCTTCCAGTTTATACGTCCAATTACCTGCCTAATGTTTTCATATTTCCCCTTACTCCAGACATATACCTTACTAGCCTGTCTGATCCGATCTCTTTCCATTGCTATCGTGAAAGAGGTAGAATTATGATCTCCATTCCCAAGATGCTCATCTACCGTGAGATCCGACACCTGTCCTGGCTCATTAGCAAGCACCAGGTCAAGTACAGCCTCTCCTCTCGTAGGCTTTTCCACGTACTGTGTCAGGAAACCTTCCTGAACACACCTAACAAACTCCACACCATCCAAACCCCTTACCCTTGGAATATTCCAGTCGATGTTTGGGAAATTGAAATCTCCCATCATGACAATCCTGTTATTTCTACATCTGTCTAGGATCTGTTTCCCTATCTCTCTCCAATCTCTTCAGGCTCCATGCACAACTTCCCACTTCTGTCCATGACTGGCCCTAACCTTGCCCTAACCAATCTTCTATTCTTAACATATCTAAAGAAAGTTTTAGGATTCTCCTTGATCCTATCAGCCAAAGTCTTCTCGTGTCCCCTTTTAGCTCTCCTCAACTCTCTCTTTATTGAAGTAGATAAGGAGGATGTGCTAGATATTCTTGAGGGTTTGAAGTTAGATAAGTCCCCTGGGCCAGACGGGATTTACCCTAGGATTCTCTGGGAGGCAAGAGAGGAGATTGCAGAGCCTCTGGCTCTGATCTTCAGGTCGTCGTTGCTTACGGGTATAGTTCTGGAAGACTGGAGGATAGCGAATGTTCCAGCGAATGTAACAATGTCCCATTGTTCAAGAAGGGGAAGAGAGACTTTCCAGGGAATTATAGGCCAGTGAGTCTTACTTCTGTTGTGGGCAAAGTATTGGAGAGAATTATTAGGGATAGGATTTATAGTTATTTAGAGAGAAATGAATTGATTGGGGATAGTCAGCGTGGTTTTGTGAAGGGTAGGTCGTGCCTTACTAACCTTATTGAGTTTTTTGAAAAAGTGACCAAAGAGGTGGATGGGGGTAAGGCAGTTGATGTGGTATATATGGACTTTAGTAAGGCGTTTGATAAGGTGGCCCATGGAAGGCTTCTGCAGAAAATGCAGATGTATGGGATTGAGGGTGATTTAGCTAATTGGATTAGGAATTGGCTAGCTGATAGAAGACAGAGGGTGGTGGTTGATGGGAGTTATTCATCGTGGAGTTCGGTTACAAGTGGTGTACCTCAGGGATCTGTTTTGGGGCCCCTGCTGTTTGTAATTTTTATAAATGATCTGGATGAGGGTATTGAAGGATGGATTAGTAAATTTGCGGATGACACCAAAGTCGGAGGAGTGGTAGATAGTGAAGAGGGGTGTTATAGTTTGCAGAGAGACTTGGACAAGTTGCAGAGCTGGGCCGAGAGGTGGCAAATGGAGTTTAATGTGGAAAAGTGTGAGGTAATTCACTTTGGCAGGAATAACAAATGTGTAGAGTATAGGACTAATGGTAGGACTCTTAATAGTGTTGATGAACAGAGGGATCTTGGTGTATATGTGCATAGATCCCTGAAAGTTGGCAGTCAAGTCGATAAGGTTGTTAAGAAGGCATATGGAGTCTTAGCTTTTATTGGTAGGGGGATTGAATTTCGGAGCCGCAACGTCATGTTGCAACTGTACAAAACTCTAGTGCGGCACACTTGGAGTATTGTGTGCAGTTCTGGTCCCCTGCATTATAAGAAAGATGTGGAGGCATTGGAGAGGGTACAGGGAGGTTTACCAGGATGTTGCCTGGTATGGAGGGCAGGTCTTATGAAGAGAGGCTGAGGGATTTGAGGTTGTTTTCGTTAGAAAGGAGGCGGCTAAGAGGAGACCTTATTGAAACATATAAGGTGATTAGAGGTTTAGATAGGGTGGACAGTGATAGCCTTTTTCCTAGGATGGAGAAAGCTAGCACGAGGGGACAAAGCTTTAAATTAAGGGGTGGTGGTTTTAGGACAGATGTCAGAGGTAGGTTCTTTACCCAGAGGGTGGTAAGGGTATGGAATGCCTTGCCTGCGTCAGTTGTAGATGCGCCAAGTTTGGTGGCGTTTAAGAGGTTAGTAGATAAGTTTATGGATGAAAAGGGAATGGTTTAGGGTAGAGGGTCACTGCTTGTTCCTAATTGGTCGGCACAACATCGAGGGCCGAAGGGCCTGCTCTGCGCTGTATTGTTCTATTTCTATGTTCTATGTTCTATCTGCAACTCAACTTCCCTGTCGCTATTGGGCAGCCTATAGAATACACCCAGCAAAGTTATCGACCCTTTGCTGTTCCTAACTTGCACCCACAGGGACTCCGTAGACATTTCCTCCACGTCTTCTACCTTCTCTGCAGCCATGACACTGTCCCTGATCAACAGTGCCACACCACCACCTGTTGCATGGGTTTTCTCCGGGTGCTCCGGTTTCCTCCCACATCCCAAAAATGTGCTCTTAGGCTGATTGGGTAATAAATTGTCCGTATATTGGTCCCTATATGGGAATCTTCCACAATAGGCATAGCCTAAAGTTATGGATATGTCATTAAGACGTTAGGACAGCGGCGCGGGCTCGTTGGGCCGAAGGGCCTGTTTCCCGTGCTGTGTTGCTCTTTGTTCTTTGTTCTTTGTTTTGCCCCCAACCCTGTCCCTCCTGAAGCATCTGAATCCCGGCACCTGAAGTACCCAATCCTATCCCTGAGACAACCAAGTCTCTGTAATGGCCACATACTATATGTTTTCTTCACAACCTTCTCCACTTGCTCTGCCACCTTCAGAGACTTGTTCACCTGCACCCCCAGGTCTCTCTGCGTTTCATGTAGGTACCCATGATGTAGGTAGGAAAAGGGATGGGGATATAAAGCAGGAATTCAGAGAGTTAGGGTGGAAACTTAGGGCTAAAACTAACAGAGTGGTTATCTCTGGTTTGTTACCTGTGCCGCGGGATAGCATAGAAAAGAATAGGGAGAGAGAACATTTGAACTCATGGCTAAAGGGATGGTGCAGGAGGGAAGGGTTCAGGTATTTGGACAATTGGGGCTCATTCTGGGGAAGGTGGGACCTCTACAAGAGGGATGGTCTGCACCTGAACCGGAGAGGTACCAATATCTTGGGGGTAAATTTCCAGTGCTATTCGGGGGGGTTTAAACTGATTTGGGGGGGGATGGGAACCTGAATTGTTGTGCCAGTATACAGGAGGATGTGAATAGGGAGGTCACGGATAAGGTTTCTAGGTCGCAGCAGTATAGTGGCAAACGGGAGGGTGGTTTGAAGTGTGTATACTTTAATGCGAGGAGCATACGCAATAAGGTGGATGAACTTGCAGCCTGGATTGGTGCTTGGGACTTCGATGTTGTGGCCATTTCAGAGACGTGGATAGAGCAGGGGCAGGAATGGTTGTTGCAGGTTCTGGGGTTCAGATGTTTC
>JAGIQG010000026.1:42566805-42586865 GCA_024679065.1 Sphyrna mokarran
GTCAGAGCAGAGGTGGTGTTAGAAGAGGGGGAGGAGTGGCATTGTTAGTTAAGGACAGCATTACGGTGGCAGAAAAGACGTTTGATGTGGACTTGTCTGCTGAGGTAGTGTGGGCTGAGATTAGAAACAAGAAAGGAGAGGTCACACTGTTGGGAGTTTTTTATAGGCCTCCAAAAAGTTCCAGAGAAGTAGAGGAAGGGATTGCAAAGTTGATCCTGGATAGGTGTGAAAGTAACAGGGTAGTTGTAATGGGGGACTTTAACTTTTCTAATATCGATTGGAAAAGCTATAGTTCAAGTATGTTAGAGGGGTCAGTTTTTGTTCAATGTGTGCAGGAAGGTTTCATGACTCAGTATGTAGATAGGCCAACAAGAGGTGAGGCTATATTGGATTTGGTACTGGGTAATGAACCAGACCAGGTGTTAGACTTGGAGGTGGGTGTGCACTTTGGTGATAGTGACCACAATTCGGTTACGTTTACCTTAGTGATGGAAAGGGATGGGCACGTACCGAATAACAGTAGTTATAGCTGGGGGAAAGGTAATTATGAGGCTATTAGGAGAGATTTAGGATGCATAGGGTGGAGCAGGAAATTGCAGGGGCTGGGGACATCTGAAATGTGGAGCATATTTAAGGAACAGCTTCTGCATGTCCTTAATGAATATGTACCTGCCAGGCAGGGAGGAAGTGGTCGAGTGAGGGAACCATGGTGTACTAGGGAAGTTGAATCTCTGGTGAAGAGGAAGAAGGAGGCTTATATAATGATGAGACGTGAAGGCTCAGTTAGGGCAATGGAGAGCTATAAATCAGCCAGGAAGGAGCTAAAGAGGGAGTTGAGAAGAGCTAGAAGAGGACACGAGAAGACTTTGGCGGATAGGATTAAGGAGAATCCTAAAGCTTTTTACAGGTATATAAATAATAAAAGATTGGTTAGGGCAAGATTAGGGCCAGTCAGAGATAGCAGTGGGAAGTTGTGCGTGGAGCCTGAGGAGATAGGAGAGACACTGAATGAGTATTTTTCGTCAGTATTCACGCAGGAGAAAGATAGTGTTGTCGGGGAGAATACTGCGATACCAGGTTGTAGACTGGGTAGGATTGAGGTTCATAAGGAGGAGGTGTTAGCGAATCTTGAGGGTATGAAAATTGATAAGTCCCCTGGGCCAGATGGGATTTACCCTAGGATTCTCTGGGAGGCTAGAGAGGAGATTGCAGAGCCTTTGGCTTTGATCTTCATGTCGTCGTTAGCTACAGGTATAGTGCCGGAAGACTGGAGGATGGCAAATGTTGTCCCTTTGTTCAAAAAGGGGAGTAGGGACCATCCTGGAAATTATAGACCGGTGAGCCTGACTTCTGTTGTGGGCAAGGTCTTGGAAAGAATTATAAGGGATAGGATTTATAAGCATCTAGAGAGAAATAAATTGATTAGGGATAGTCAGCACGGTTTTGTGAAGGGTAGGTCGTGCCTCACAAACCTTATTGAGTTTTTTGAGGAGGTGACCAAAGAGGTAGATAAGGGTAAGGCAGTTGATGTAGTGTATATGGATTTTAGCAAAGCGTTTGATAAGGTTCCCCATGGTAGGCTACTGCAGAAAGTGCAGATGCATGGGATTGAAGGTGATTTAGCAGTTTGGATTAGGAATTGGCTAGCTGATAGAAGACAGAGGGTGGTGGTTGATGGGAAATATTCAACCTGGAGTGCAGTTACAAGTGGTGTACCTCAAGGATCTGTTTTAGGGCCACTGCTGTTTGTCATTTTTATAAATGACCTAGATGAGGGTGTAGAGGGTTGGATTAGTAAATTTGCTGACGATACCAAAGTGGGGGGAGTTGTAGACAGCGAGGATGGATGTTACAGTTTGCAGAGGGACATAGATAGGTTGCAGAGCTGGGCCGTGAGGTGGCAAATGGAATTCAATACGGATAAGTGTGAGGTGATTCACTTTGGTAGGAATAACAGGCATATGAAATATAGGGCTAATGGAAGGACCCTTAATAGTGTTGTCGAGCAGAGGGATCTTGGGTACAAGTACATAGCTCTTTGAAAGTTGGCACCCAGGTTGATAAAGTTGTTAAGAAGGCGTACGGTGTGTTAGCTTTTATTGGTAGAGGGATTGAATTTAGGAGCCGTGAGGTTATGTTACAACTCTACAAAACTCTGGTGCGGCGCACTTGGAGTATTGCGTACAGTTCTGGTCGCCGCATTATAAGAAAGATGTGGAAGCATTGGAAAGGGTGCAGAGGAGGTTTACCAGGATGTTGCCTGGTATGGTGGGAAGGCCTTATGAGGAAAGGCTGAGGGACCTGAGGTTATTTTCATTAGAGAGAAGAAGGTTACGCGGTGACCTAATTGAGGCGTATAAGATGATCAAGGGATTGGATAGGGTGGATAGTGAGAGCCTTTTTCCTCAGATGCTGATGACCAACACGAGGGGACATAACTTTAGATTAAGAGGTGGTAGTTATAGGACGGATGTCAGAGGCAGGTTCTTCACACAGAGGGTGGTGAGAGCATGGAATGCCCTGCCCTGCAGCAGTTGTGGACTCGCCTACTTTGGGGGCATTCAAATGTTCAGTGGATAGGCATATGAATGATATTGGAATAGTTTAGGTTAGAGGGTCCACTGGCCGGCGCAACATCGAGGGCCGAACGGCCTGTACTGCGCTGTAATGTTCTATGTTCTATACTCTTAATAGATCTACCCTTTATCATATACCTCCCCTCTACATTCTTTCTCTCAAAATGCATCACCTCACATTTATCAGGATTGAATTCCATCTGCCATCTGTCTGCCCAAGCTACCAGCCTATCTATATCCTGCTGCATCGCCTGACAATGCTCCTCACTATCCGCAAGTCCTGCCATCTTTGTATTGTCTGCAAACTTGCTGATCACTCCACTTACTCCCTCTTCCAAGTCATTTATATATATTACAAATAGAAGAGGTCTCAATACCGAGCCCTGCGGCACACCACTAGTGACCGACCTCCAGCTAGAAAAATACTCTTCCACTATTACTCTCTGTCTCCTATTACCAAGCCAGTTACTTATCCATCTCGCTACCTGTCCTTGTCCTTGACCTTCTCAACTAACCTCCCATGAGGGACTTTGTCAAACGCCTTACTAAAATCCATATAGACGACATCAACGCTCACCCTTCGTCCACTGTTTTCGTCACCTCTTCAAAAAATTCTACCAGATTCGTAAGGCACGACCTCCCCTTAATAAATCCATGCTGATCAGATCGCAACGCTCTAAGTGCCTGTGCATCCTATCTCTAAGAATCCCCTCCAACAGCTTCCCTACTACTGACGTCAAACTCACCAGCCTATAATTTTCAGGGTTATCCCTACTACCCTTTTTGAACAACAGTACAACATTAGCTATTCTCCAGTCCTCTGGGACTTCACCTGTGTCCAAGGAAGAGACAAAGATTTGCATCAGAGGCCCAGCAATTTCACCTCGCACCTCCCTAAGATCCAAATCCCACCTGACCTGCTCCAAATCCCAGCTGCCCGTAGAAATGGTCAAGAGCTTCAAGTTTTTAAGTGTCCAGATCACCACCAATCTGTCCTAGTCCCTCCATGTAGATGCTACAGTTAAGAAAGCCCACCAATGACTTAATTCACAAAACCATGCTGACTGTCCCTAATCAGTCTTTGCCCCTTTAAATACCTGCAGATCCTGTCTCTCAGAATCCTTCTAACAATTTACCCACTACAGATGTTAAAATCACCGATCTGTAATTTCCAGGCTTTTCCATGTAGTCCTTCTTAAACAAAGGCTTGCCACCTTCCAATTTTCAGGCATCTCACCTGTGGCTGTTGTTGATTCAAATATCTCGGCTAGGAGACCCACAACATCCTGAGATACACTTCATCAGGTCCCAGGGATTTATCTACCTTGATGCATTTTAAGACTTCCAGCACCTTCTCCTCTGTCATATAAATTAATAATGTAGGAAATGAAAAAATTTGAACTCATCAGGATACTAGAAACAGGAATGTAATAACATACAAATTGAGGTGTAAATATTAGCTTGGGCATCAACCACTAACTCTTTGAAATGTTACCATGCAATCTTTTAAATCCACCAGATGGTGCCTTGGTTTAACATCTCATCACAAGTACATCTGAATCAGAGTTTTGTCTGTTCAAAACTGTTGCTCTTTCGGGGAGTTTTGCAATTGTCTGGCTGCATATTAAAATGTTATATAGTTGGTCTTCATTATCTAGCTTCAATCTTCTGAAGGGGTGCACTCCACTCCTCCCCTCCACCCTCTCACCACATCAGTAATTAGCCAGTGAGGAGTGGAAATTCTGCCATCACTACTTAACCAGGAGAATTCAAGCCACTCTGTGTGATACATTCTACCATCAAACACAACACTTCCCTTTGTCGTTCATAGTGCTGCCAGGATGAGGGGGGATAATATATATCCCAGTAATTATGGAGCAAAATCATATCCATATTAATAACTGTGTCCAATGAAAGAGTTAAAAAAGCCTCAATCCACAAAACAGCCTGCACAATGTTTAATTGCAGAAACATAAATATCAGATAAATTCCAAGTGACAGACTGACCTTCAGGTAAGTAAGGGAGAAAGATACTATAGTGCAAAATTGTTTATGTCTTAGGCTGAGAGAGGCCATTAAACCAGATATTTAGACCTGGAAGTGTCGATTTGTGATCTAAAATTCAGACACAGCTGAGGTGTCAAAAAATAGTTTGAACAATAACCTGATGTAATTAAATTTCACACTGAATGGATGTTACAATTAAACAAGTGCATGGTTTTAATATCTGTATCTTGTGAATGATGTAACCTTAATCAATGACCAACAGTAGATAAAGACAACTCCTGTACCCTGATCAATTACTTGTAATCGAATTTGAAACTATAGCTACTTGTATATTCCTGAATTCTGGACTCTGGCTAGTTACCAACACTGACCTGTGACATTCCAGGTCCTTGCTATATTAGCTTGCATTAAAACAGATATTTATGAGAATTCTGATTACTTGAAGGGTAAAGTTGTGATCAATTAGAAGGCTGAATCATAGCCCACAACACAGGGTCACATCTGAACTTGGGTGCATTGTTGGGCAATAGGTAGATATAGGGAGGGTAGCAGATGTGGAAACTCTCAACTCATTGAAAAAATGTCTTGATATGCACCTGAAATGCCATAACTTGCGGGACTGCAGACCAAATGCTAAAAGTGGGATTAAGTTGGGCGGGTTCGTTTCTCATCCAGTGCTGACATGATGTGCCGTAAACTTTCTATAATGCCCAAGTGATAAGGCATTGCAGCTGTAATGAAACTTGCCATCCAAATACAGCTGCTGGCTTGTCCCCCTTAATATCACCATGTGCAGATGGCTCAGGTGTAGGAAGGTGCACTATGAGTAGGCAATCCTTCTCTTGCAATCCTATCAAATATGTTAGCATTGCTGGATGGAAAACAAGGTACGTCTTGTTCAACTGCTACCTTCTTAGTAGTTGTGTGAACAATGGTAATGAATGGTAATGGTAATGCAGCAATCAGTCATTAAGTCAATATTAGCATCTGTCTCCCCAATGCAGACTGTTTGAGCTCCTGGGCAAATGACATTCTGTGATTTCTACATTGATGTCCTGAATGACAACCCCAGAACAACTCTGTTATTTCTCTCCAGAGCAATCTGGGTATCACATGGTCAGACAAATAATCCAGGAACCCCTAGAGTAACCCAGTAACTCCGGAACAGACCAGATGCACCCAGAGAAATCTAAGTATCACCCTCCACTCCAGCACTTCCCACTAGCCTTCCCCAAACAAACCAGTCATTAGAACATGGAACATAGAACATTACAGTGCAGTACAGGCCCTTTGGCCCTCGATGTTGCGCCGACCAATGGAACCAATTTTATGACCCTCTATCCTAAACTTGCTGCTCTGCACCTTAAACCTGTGTCCTCTCGTAGCGACCATTTCAGCCCTGGGAAATAGCCTCTGAAAATCCACCCTATCTATTCATAGAACATAGAACATTACAGCACAATCAGTCATTGCTAGAACAATCTGGGCACTCTATTAAACAAGCTAGAAGATCAACCTAGATCTCAAAATTCCATCTAAAGTAGTCATTTGAGAGATGTTTACTGGTATTATTCTGGTCTTAAAGGGGAACTTGCAAATGTAAGTTCCCCTTTAAGACCAGGATAATGGTCAGCCAAAAGGACAGCCTTGTAGTTCATTGGCCTGTGCAAATTACCAGAGAACTTGTAGTGGGCCTGAGACCATTCATGGTCCACTCATGCATTAAGGGTGAATTTACAATCAATGACCAACATTGCAGTACTAGAGATCTATCAATCTACTCATGACACTCCTGACCAAGCCAGTTCTCTACCCACCTAGCCACCTCTCTTTGTATCCCATGAGCCTTAACCTTTCTCACCAACCTGCCACGAGGGACTTTAACAAACACCTTACTGAAATCCACGGCCCTTCCTTCACAACCGTTTTTGTCATCTCCTCAAAAAACTCCACCAAATTTTGTAAGGCACGATCTCCCTCTTACAAAACCGTACTGTCTGTCACTAATGAGATTGTTTCATTCTAAATGTGCATACTTCCTTTCTCTAAGCATCCTCTCCAACAATTTCCCTATCACAGACATCAAGCTCACTGGCCTATAATTACCCGGGTTATCCCTGCTACCCTTTTTAAATAATGGTACCACATTCGCTATCCTCCAATCCTCTGGGACCTCACCTGTGTCAAATGAAGCGACAAAGATTTCTGTCAGATGCCCAGCAATTTCATCTCTTGTCTCCCTGAGCAGTCTAGGATAGATGCCATCAGGCCCTGGGGATTTGTCAGTTTTAATGTTCCCTAAAAACCCACACTTCCTCCCTTGAAATGAAGATTTTCTTCAATGGGTCAATACTTCCCTCTGAGAGACTCCCAGCCAACAAGTCCCTCTCCTTTGTGAATATTGATGCAAAGTATTCATTTAGGATCTCCCCCATTCCCTTGGGTTCTAATTCCCCTCCTTTGTCCCTGAGAGGTCCGATTTCTTCTCTGACAACACTTTTGTTCCTAACAAAAGAATAAAATGCCTTAGGATTCTCCTTAATCCTGTCTGCCAAGAACAGTTCATGACCTCTTTTTGCCCTTCCAACTCCCCATTTGAATTCTTTCCTACTTTCTCTGTATTCCTCCAGAGCTCCATCTGTTTTCAGTTGCCTGGACCTAACGTACACCTCTCTTTTTGATCAAGTTCTCAATATCCCTGGTTATCCTCGGCTCTCGAATCCTACCTTTTCTATCCCTCCTTTTTACAGGCACATTGCAGCCTTATTAGATGTCACTTGAAAGACTCCCATATGCCAGACATGGACTTATCCTCGAACAGCCTCTCCCAATCAATGACCACCAATTCCTGCCTAATCTGGCTATAGCTAGCCTTCCCCCAATTTAGTTCCTAAAGTGTCCGACTCCACTATCACAGCAGGCAGTCCATTCCACACCCCAATCACTCTCTGAGTAAAGAATCTACCTCGGACAGCCCTCCTATATCTCCCACCATGAATCTTATAGTTATGCTCCCTAGTAACAACTACATCCACCCAGGAAATAGTTTCTTCACGTCCACTTTATCTAACCTCTTCATCACCTAATAAACTGCTATTAAGTCCATAGTGACAATGTTTTACTACTGAATTGCACCGTATGAACACAGCACTTACCTTTGAACATAGAACAATACAGCACAAACAGGCCCTTTGGCCCACGAGTTGCGCCAATCACATCTACCAATCCACAAACCTATCTATAACCCCCTATCCTACTCGTTTCCATATACTCATCCAGAAGTCTTTTAAAAGACCCCAGTGAGTTTGCCTCAACAACCTCCGACGGCAGTCGGTTCCATTCACTCACCACCCTCTGAGTGAAAAACCTACCCCTGAAATCTCCTTTGTATTTGCTTCCCTGCACCTTAAATCTGTGTCCTCTCGTATTGACCATTTCCGCTCGGGGAAATAGTCTCTGAGAGCCCACCCTATCTATTCCTCTCAACATTTTATAAACCTCTATCAGGTCGCCTCTCAACCTACATCTCTCCAGTGAGAAGAGTCCCAGCTCCCTCAATCTATCTTCATAAGGCCTGCCTCCCAATCCAGGCAGCATCCTTGTAAATCCTTTGGGAACCTATCAATTTGACATTTGACATTGACAGTGCATTGCTTCAGTTCCTCTGGCTGAAGTTATCCGTGAAGGTCCCAGCTTCTCAACCTTGATCCTCACCTGAGATTTGGTGATCCTTAGATTAAATTATCACCAGTCAGCTGTCCCTCTCAAAGGAGAGAGTAGCCTATGATCATTTGGGACTATGGCAATCTTACTTACTTGTGGAAATAGGTTTCCCAGTTTGTGTGCTGGCACAAAGATTAGCTCTGCTGCGTCACAGTTTGGAGGATTCAGGTTCGATCTGCGGCTTGGTTTACTGTCTATGTGGAATTTGCATATTCTCCTGTGTTTGCGTGGGTTTTCTCTGGGTGCTCCAGTTTCCTCCCACACTCCAAAGATGTGCGGGTCAGCTTGAATGGCCATGCTAAATTGATCCTAGTGTCAGACGGATTAGCAGGATAAATGAGAGACCAGTCTGGGTGGGATTGTAGTTGGTACAGACTCAGTGGGCCAAATGGTCTCCTTCCGTACTGTAAAGATTCTATGACAGTTTCTATCAGGTCAATTAATACCAAACACTGGACAAATAAACAGTCTTGTCTTTGCTATTCATTTAGCAGTCAGGATATTTCAGTTACAAGCAGTAAAATAACTAACTTCAAAGTAAATCAAAGAGAAAGGTTTAACAGGTATACCATTTTGGAATCTGTTGAGGGGGATAGCCTGTCAGGGAGAGATACAGCAGCAGCCAGGCCCATGACATCATGGTTGGTTCTGCTGTTGAACAGATTTGAGCAAAGAGCAAGTTAGCAGTAGGATTAGGGCACTCATTGGAGGCACAAACAGGTGTTTTGAGACTCCAGAATGGTGTGGTGCCTCCCTGGTGCAGGGCCAAGGATGTCTCTGAGTGATTGCAGGATATTCTTAAGGGAGAGAATGAGCAGCCAGAAGTCATTGTACATATTGGTACCAATGACTTAGGTAGGAAAAGAGATGAGGTCCTGAAGTGTGAATATAGAGAGTTAGGCAGAAGGCTAAAGTGCAGGACCTCAATGGTAGTAATTCCTGGACTATTACTGGTGCCACATGCTAGAGAGTAGGAATAGGAAAAGTAGGCGGATGAATGCATGGCTTGAGAATTGGTGAAGGGGGCAAGGATTTAGATTTTTGGATCATTGGGATCTCTTCTGGGGAAGCTGTTCAAGGGACTACCCTAGTGGAGGGATTTGCTGGAGGCATTCCGGAGGGTTTAAACTAGTTTTGTAGGGGGTGGGACTCAAAGCATTTGGGAGACAGAAGAGAAAGTTGATGATAGCACAGAAGTTAAAGAGAGCACATTATATTATAAAGTCAGTGTCAGTAATCCTAGTAATGCAGTCAGATCAGGCAAAAGCAGAACAGAGAGCAAGGGAAGTCCAAATTAAACTGTATTTATTTCAATGCAAGAGACCTAATGGGCAAGACAGATGAACTTAGGGCATGGATGGATACATGGGACTGGGAAATTATAGCAATTACTGAAACATGGTTAAGGGAAGGACAGGACTGGCAGCTCAATGTTCCAGGGTACAGATGCTATTAGAAAAGATAGAACAGGAGGAAAGAGAGGATGGGGAGTTGCACTTTTGATTAGAGAAAACATCACGGTAGTTCTGAGAGGGGATATATCCGAGGGTTTGGCTACTTAGTCTATATAGGTAGAACTGAGAAATAAGAAGGGGGAAATCACTTTGATAGGGTTGTACTATAAGCCCCCAAATAGTTAGTGAGAATTTGAGGAGCAAATATATAAAGAGATTACAGATAGCTCCAAAAAAAAAAATAGGGTGGTAATAGTCGAGGATTTTAACTTTCCCAACATTGACTAGGATAGCCATTGTATTAGAGGGTTGGGTGGAGAGAAATTTGTTGAGTGTTGAGTATGAGAAGGAATTTCTCATTCAGTATGTGGATGGCCTGACTAGAGAGGGGACAAAATTTGACCTCCTTTTGGGAAATAAGGAAGGGCAGGTGACAGAAGTATTAGTGAAAGATCACTTTGGGACCAATGACCATAATTCCATTAGTTTGAAGATATCAATGGAGAATGATAGGTCTGTTCAAAAAGTTAAAATTTTAAATTGGGTCAAGGCAGGAACTTTCAAAAGTTAATTGGGGGAATCTGTGGGAGGGCAAAGGGACACCTGGTAAGTGGGAGCCTTTCAAAAGTGTGTTAACCAGGGTTCAGCTAAGCACATTCCTTTTACAGTGAAGGGCAAGGCTGATAGAAGGAGGGAACCCTGGATGACTCGGGATATTGAGGACCTGGTCAAGAAGAAGGAGGAGGCACATGACTGGG
The DNA here is from genome assembly GCA_024679065.1 of Sphyrna mokarran. Taxonomy (NCBI): domain Eukaryota; kingdom Metazoa; phylum Chordata; class Chondrichthyes; order Carcharhiniformes; family Carcharhinidae; genus Sphyrna; species Sphyrna mokarran. The sequence continues at coordinate 42,577,324 of JAGIQG010000026.1, forward strand.
ATCAAGTGGGTCCCTTGAAGCGTATAATGGTTGTAGGAGTAGAGTTAAGAGAGAAATCAGGAGGGCAAAAAGGGGACATGAGATTGTTTTGACAGGTAAGGCAAAGGAGAATGCAAAGGGCTTCTACAAATACATAAAGGGCAAAAGAGGGAGTAGGGCCTCTTAACGATCAACAAGGTCATCCACGTGCAGATTCACAAAAGATGAGTGAGATCCTAAATTAATATTTCTCATCAGTATTTACTGTTGAGAAGAGCATGGATGTTAGGAAACTTGGGGAAATAAATAGTGATGTCTTGAGTGTGCTTATAACTGAGAAGAAGGTGCTGGAAGTCTTAAAGCGCATCAACGTAGATAAATCCCTGGGACCTGATGAAGTGTATCTCGGGACATTCTGGGAGGCTAGGGAGGAAATTGTGAGTCCCCTAGCAGAGATATTTGAATTATTGATAGTCATAGATGAGGTGCCTGAAGATTGGAGGGTGGTAAATGTTGTGCTTTGTTTAAAAAGGGGAAGAAAAAGGGAAAAGGAACTACAGAGAAAAGCTCAGGAATTATAGGCCAGTGAGCCTCACATCTGTGGTGGGTAAGTTGTTAGACAGGATGTATAGGCATTTAGAGATGCAAGGACTGATTTGAAACAGTCAGCGTGGCTTTGTGAGTGGAAAATCATGTCACAAATTTGATTGCATTTTTTGAAGGGGTAACCAAGAAGGTAGATGAGGGCAGTGCATTTGATGTTGTCTACATGGACTTTAGCAAGGCCTTTGACAAGCTACCACATGGTTGGTTGTTGCATAAGGTTAAATCTCACAGGATCCAGGGTGAGGTAGCTAAATGGATACAAAATTGGCTTGATGACAGATAGTTGTAGAGCGTTGTTCTTCAAACTGGAGGCCTGTGATCAGCGGTGTGCCTCAGGGATTGGTGCTGGGTCCACTGTTATTTGTCATTTATATTAATAATTTGGATGAGAATATAGGAGGTAAGGTTAATAAGTTTGAAGATGATACCAAGATTGGTGGCATAGTGGACAGTGAAGAAAGTTAAGATTGCAAGGGGACCTTGATCAATTGGGCCAGTGAGCTGATGAATGACAGATGGAGTTTAATTTAAATATATTCGAGGTGATGCATTTTAGTAGATTGAATCAGGGCAGGACTTACTTAGTTAATGGACATTGGGGAGTGTTACAGAACAAAGAGATCTAGGGACACAGGTTCATAGCTCCTTGAAAGTGGAGTCACAGGTGGTCAGAGTGGTGAAGAAGGCATTCAGCAATGCTTAGTTCCATTGGTCAGAACATTGAATGCATGAGTTAGGATGTCTCACTGAAGTTATGTAAAATATTGGTAAGGCCAGACTTAGAATACTGTGTACATTTCTGATCACTTTATTGTACAAAGGATATTATTAAACTATAAAGAGTGCAGAAAAAATTTATTAGAATTCTACCATGACTTTGATGGTTTGAGTTATGAGATCTCTAAAATAATGAGGGGCACAGATCAGCTAAATAGTCAATATGTTTTCCCAAAGGTAGGAGATTCTAAAACTAGAGGGTATAGGTTTAAAGTGAGAGGGGAGAGATATAGAAGAGTCCTGAGGATGGTGAGTGTCTGGCACAAGCTGCCGGAGGTAGTAGTAGAGGCAGGTACAATTGTCTTTTAAAAAGGATTTAGATAGTTACATGGGTAAGTTGGGTATAGAGGGATATAGGCCAAATACGGACAATTATAAAGAAACTTCATTATACCAGCATTCAGGCCACACAAGTTCCCGACCATCCATATCTGCCTTCTATTTATGCCAGGTCAGCTGACCATCACATCATTTTGCCATTGGTTACATTGTCTGGCAGTCAGCTGACACCCCCAGCCTGTTTCCATTGGTTACATTATAAAATTTGCTTCTTAAAGAATGGGTCTTCTGACTGCAATTATATTTACTGGTTAGAAACATTTTCAAATCATTTTATTAAAGAAAAACATTTATTCCATCAATTGCCATTTGAGTAAAACGTCAGCAATTACAAAACAGCACATGTCTGGATTAAAATCGTGGCAAGAAATTGACAAGACCTTGTTTATTATATACTGTTTAATAAAAGAGGGATGAGTGAGCACCAGCTACAAAGATATCACCCATCCCTCCCCAACCAACGCATTCAAACCTAACTGAACAATTACTTGATATTTCTATCACTCATTTTTACTGAGATTGGTCAAATCCTATTGAAAATCTGAAGCTTTTTCAGAGCCTGATTTTACTATTTTCATTCTAAATGCTGAATCTGGATGTAATGCAGATCCAATTTGGAAATCTGCTTTCAGGCAACCCATACACACTCAGCCTGAAAAACAAAGTCACCAGTTCCATTCGCGCTATGGGCTCTGAACTGCGCACGTGCAGTTAGAAAAAAAATTGAAAAAGCATACCCATGTCAGCTTGCTCCTGGGCTGCGAAAGCGGAAGCGATGGCCCCCACGTACATCACCCTTATCCACGCCCTCCCACATCGTTGACCCCCTTATCTACCCCTCCACTACCCAGACTGATCGCCACCCCTGCCCTCCTCCTTCACCCCCTCCATTAATTACCCGCAGAGTGGCAGTGGACACCCTCCCATCCACCCCCACTAGAGATCTGTCCACCCTCCCTCCCTACCACCAGTGAACGATTGGGCCTCTTCTCGTACCCCTCACCCCCTTCTTCCCCATCACAGATATATCTTACCCGCCTCCCTCCTACTGTTCCACCAGATAACAATCTGACATCACTCATCTCCCCCTCAGAGAATGATCTGGCCTCACTAACCCCTCCACAGCACCCCCCACTCCAACAGAGGCATCTGACCTACCTCCTCTCCCTCCTTAGTAAGAAGTCTGACAACACCAGGTTTAAATCCAACCAATTTATTTGATCGTAAACTCACAAGCTTTCGACTCTATGGCCTTCGTCAGGCGAATGAGGTGTTCTGGTCTCCAATAGCACCTCATTTGCCTGACGAAGGCGATAAAGTTGAAAGTTTGCGAGTTTACTATCAAATAAATTGGTTGGATTTAAACCTGGTGTTGTCAGACTTCTTACTGTGTTTACCCCAGTCCAACGCCGGCATCTCCACATCACGTTCCCTCCCTCCTTACCAGATGATGATCAGTCCTTCCCCCCAACAATGATTGGACCCCCCCACCCCCCGCAAAGATACACCTGACTCACCTTCCCTCACCCCCACCCAAGACAACAATCTGGCTTTGTTCCCCTCCCCCCCTCAGCCAGAGAATGATCTGACCCACCTCCCTCCTCCACCCCACGAACCGATGTGAGTCAGGGAGCTGTTGAAAGCTCTCTTCAGCAGTGCCTGATTCAGACTTTTATTCAGCAGGTCCATTATGGCGCAGTTCCGGATTGGCAAACGCAGTGGTAAAGGGGGAAATGCTGATAAAGTTGGGCAGGCAGTTCATTAATTCAATTTAAATACATGCAAACACATTTAAATCACTGTTGTGTCCATTTCAGGCACAAAGCGGATCCCTGATTCCTGGATTTCGGTAAAGTGACAATCTACACGGACACAAGCACGGATTGTGTTAAGGGCCTCATATCCGACTTTACTACATTTTCATACCTGAAACACAATGGTAAGATCAGGCCCCTAGGTTGCAGATGGAAATTACTGGTTAGTTAGCTTCAGGATGTTGTGATGTTATCACATGTAGGTAACTGTGGGGCATGTAATATTTCAACTTCACCTTGCAATCCTGCGTTCTGACACTTTGATGGAATGTGCGGTTTTCTTCAGCCTGTTAGTTCTTGCGGTACATGCCTTTTGTAGTCAAAAGAAATGTTATTAAGAAAGCGAACTGCTTTGACCATACAAGTCATATTTCTTTACAGGATGCATACATCCGTTCTGACAGACAAGTCTGAAAATACAAGATGAGCTCAGTAGCAAACTCATAGGAATAAAATGTGTCTGTACCAATTTCTCGGACAGGAGTTATGATTCATGACCCCTCCCGTATATTTTGGAGGTAGAGAGGGCAGTATGTTCCGGACATCCCGGCTTTACGCAAATGTTTTGCTACCATCTAATTTAGCAGGGAGCCGAGCAGTGTGTACTAGCATGTGATGCAACCAATCTTCTATTCTTAAAGGGAAACTGCACAGAATCACTAATACTAGCGTTACAATTCTAAATGGGGAAACACCAGGACAGAATGAGAGTTCCAGATGAAGGATGCAGGGTTGGAGGTCTTTGTATGGAGGTGCATACGAGGCAAATGGCCATTGCTCTGCAGGGGGCTAGAAGACTCACAAGAGCCATCCTCAGACGGGTTTGGAAGATGTGATCAGGAAGGTCAATGCCTGAGCGCAAAGAGCAGGCAGCTGGTGACAAACCATCTAATGAGTTCACACACCTGGCTGAGGTCAGGGAATGCATTTTAACATAATCTCAACCTCCTGTAGTGCCAGTGTTTAGCACCACACTCCAGAACTCAGGGCTCACATCCAACATCCAGATAATACACCACATACTGACACACTAACCAATACTATCAGCCTCACACAACCCTCACTGCTTCCACATACCTCCACCTATTCAGTTCAGGCAAGAACATCAATGAAACACTGTGCAACACAACCACTGATTCCTCTCTCTATCTCAAGATAAGGTAATACAAAACAACAGAGAGCGGAACCAGTGGGAGACAAGGCCAATATATGAAGAACATCACGGCTGAAAATTCTCCTCCAAGTCACAGTCTATCCTGACTTGGAAATATATTGCTATTCTTTCATTGTTGGTGGATCAAAATCCTGAAGCTTGAGGAGTGTACATATTTCAGAGGAGGTGATGCTGGAAGTCTTAAAGTGCATCAAGGTAGATAAATCCCCAGTACCTGATGAGGTGTATCCCAGGACATTGTGGGAGAAAATTGCGGATACCTTAACAGAGATACTTGAATTATCAATAGTCATGAGTGAGGTGCCTGAAGACTGGAGAGAGGCAAATGTTGTGCCTTTGTTTAAAAAGAGCTGCAGAGAAAAGCCTGTGAACTACAGGCCAGTAAGCCTCACATCTGTCGTGGGTAAGTTGTTTGAAGGTATTTTGAGAGACAGGATCTACTTGCATTTAGAGATTAGGGACAGTCAGCATGACTTTGAGTTAAAAAATTATGCCACAACTTTGATTGAATTTTTTGAAGGGGTAACTGAGAAGGTAGATGAGGGCAGTGCAGTTGATGTTCTCTACATGGACTTTAGCAAGGCCTTTGACAAGGTTCAGCATTGTAGTTTGTTGCACAAGTTTAAATCTCATGGGATCCAGGATGAGGTATCCAACTGACACAATGTAGAGATGCCGGTGTTGGACTGGGGTAGTAAGAACTCAGTAAGAATCTAGCAACACCAGTTTTAAATCCGACCGATTTATTTGATAGAAAATTTGTGAGCTTTCGACCTTCTGTCTTCGTCAGGCAAATGCAGTGTTCTGGTCTGCAATAGCACACATATCAACTCAGACAGTCACAGATTGCTGATTAGAATGCGAATCCTTACATCTAACCTGCTATTCAAGTGTTAAAGTGGCTAACAATGTGTGTGAGGGGAATCCTGAGCATTGGTTAGAGAATTGTGTATTTTCTCCAGACAGCACAGAAAGTGAGGTTTTTTGCTAACCCAGGCAAGTCACGGGGGTTACAGATAGTGTGTCATAAAGCCAAGATCCCTATTAAGACCGTCCTCGTGTGCGGAACTTGGCTATCAGTCTCTGCTCAGTGACTCTGCGCTGTCGTGTGTCACGAAGGCCCCCTTGAAGAACATTTACCTGCAGGTCGGAGGCCGAATGCCCATGACTGCTGAAGTGTTCGCCCACCGGAAGGGAACTGTTTTGCCTGGTGATTGTTGAGCGATGCTCATTCATCCGCTGTCGTAGTGTCTGCATGGTCTCCCCAATATACCATGCTTCAGGACATCCTTTCTTGCAACGTATTAGGTAGACAACGTTGGCCAAGTTGCAAGAGTATGTACCGTGCACCTGGTGAATGGTATCCTCACATTTGATGATGTCTTGGCGCTTTACGCCAACATCCCCCACGACAATGGTATTGCTGCAACTGCCTCAGTACTCAATGCCAACAACTGCCAGTTTCCAGATGCAATTTTACAACTCATCCGCTTCATCTTGGACCACAATGTCTTCACCTTCAACAATCAGCTTTTCATCCAGACACACGGAAAAGCCATGGGGACCAAATTCGCACCTCAGTATGCCAACATCTTCATGCACAGGTTCGAACAAGACTTCTTCACCACATGAGATCTTCAACCAAGGTTATATACTAGATACATTGATGACATCTTTTTCCTTTGGACACATGGTGAACAATCATTGAAACAACTGTATGATGATATCAACAAGTTCCATCCCACCATCAGACTGACCATGGACTATTCTCCAGAATCAGTTGCATTCTTGGACACACGCATCTCCATCAAGGACGGTCACCTCAGTACCTCACTGTACTGCAAACCGACAGACAACCTCACAATGCTCCACTTCTCCAGCTTCCACCCTAGACACGTTAAAGAAGCCATTCCCTATGGACAAGCCCTCTGTATACACAGAATTTGCTCAGATGAGGAGGATCGTGACAGACACCTACAGACGCTGAAGGATGCCCTAGTGAGAACAGGATATGGCGCTCGACTCATCGATCGACAGTTCCGACGTGCCACAGCGATAAACTGCACTGACCTCCTCAGAAGACGAACACGGGACACGGTGGACAGAGTACCCTTTGTTGTCCAGTACTTCCCCGGAGCGGAGAAGCTACAACATCTTCTCCGGAGTCTTCAACACATCATTGATGACAGTGAATATCTCGCTAGGGCCATCCCCACCCTCCCACTTCTTGCTTTAGACAACCGTACAACCTCAAACAGATCATTGTACACAGCAAACTACCCAACCTTCAGAAGAACAGTGACCACAATACCACACAACACTGCCACAGCAACCTCTGCAAGACATGCCAGATCATAGACATGGACGACATCATCAAATGTGAGGATACCATTCACCAGGTACACGGTACATACTCGTGCAACTCGGCCAATGTTGTCTACCTAATACGTTGCAAGAAAGGATGTCCCGAAGCATGGTACATTGGGGAGACCATGCAGACACTACGAAAGCGGATGAATGAGCATCGCTCAACAATCACCAGGCAAAATAGTTCCCTTCCTGTGGGCGAACACTTCAGCAGTCGGCCTCCGACCTGCAGATAAATGTTCTTCAAGGGGGCCTTCGTGACACATGACAGCGCAGAGTAGCTGAGCAGAGACTGATAGCCAAGTTCCGCACACATGAGGACGGTCTTAATAGGGATCTTGGCTTCATGTCGCACTGTCTGTAACCCCCGTAATTTGCCTGGGTTTGCAAAAAACCTCACTTAATGTGCTGTCTGGAGAAAATACACAATTCTCTAACAAATGCTCAGGATTCCCTTCACACATATTGTTAGCCACCTTGACACTTGAATAGCAGGTTAGATGTAAGCATTCGCATTCTAATCAGCAATCTGTGACTATCTGTGCTGATGTGTGCTATTGCAGACCAGAACACTGCATTTGCCTGAGGAAGACAGAAAGTCGAAAGCTCGCAAATTTACTATCAAATAAATCGGTTGGATTTAAAATTGGTGTTGCTAGATTCTTACTGAGTTAGAACATAGAACATAGAACAATACAGAACAAACAGGCCCTTCGGCCCACGAGTTGCGAAGTCAATTCTGATTAGGAGTGAAAGTAGTAGGGTAATTGTGATGGGGGACTTTAACTTTGCTAATATTGATTGGAATAGCTATAGCTCTAGCTCGTTAGAGGGGTCAGTTTTCGTACAGAGTGTGCAGGAAGGTTTTTTGACTCAGTATGTAGATAGGCCAACTAGAGGTGAGGCTACATTGGATTTGGTGCTGGGCAATGAGCCAGACCAGGTGTTAGGCTTGGAAGTTAGTGAACATTTTGGTGATAGTGACCACAATTCGGTTACGTTCACCTTAGTGATGGACAGGGATAGGCATGAAGCTGGGGGCAGTAGTTATAGCTGGGGGAAGGGTAATTATGAGGCCATCAGGAGAGAATTAGGGTGCATAGATTGGACTAGGGAACTACAGGGACTGGGAACATCTGGAATGTGGTGCTTATTCAAGGAGCAGCTGCTGCGAGTCCTTGATAAGTATGTCCCTGTCAGGCAGGGAGGAAATGGACGAGTAAGAGAGCCTTGGTGTACGAAAAGAGTTGATTTGCTGGTTAAGAAGAAAAAGGAGGCTTATGTCAGGATGAGGCTTGAAGGCTCAGTTAGTGCAATGGATAGCTATAGATTAGCTAGGAAGGAGGTAAAAAGTGAATTGAGGAGAGCTAAGAGGGGACACGAGAAGATGTTGGCTGATAGGATTAAGGAGAATCCTAAAGCTTTCTTTCGATATGTTAAATAGAAGATTGGTTAGGGCAAGATTAGGGCCAGTCATAGACAGCAGTGGGAAGTTGTGCGTGGAGCCTGAAGAGATTGGTGAGGCACTGAATAAATATTTCTCTTCGGTATTCACGCAGAGTGCTGGAAATGTAGCTGTGGAGAGCACTGAGGTACAGGGTTGCAAATTGGGGAGTATTGTAGTAGATAGGGAGGATGTGTTAGAAATTCTCGAGGGTTTGAAGTTGGATAAGTCCCCTGGGCCGGACGGGATTTACCCTAGGATTCTCTGGGAGGCAAGAGAGGAGATTGCAGAGCCTCTGGCTCTGATCTTCAGGTCCTCGTTGGTTACGGGTGTGGTTCCGGAGGACTGGAGGATGGCGAATGTGGTCCCATTGTTTAAGAAGGGGAAGAGAGACCTTCCTGGGAATTATAGGCCAGTGAGTCTTACTTCTGTGGTGGGCAAGGTATTGGAGAGAATTATTAGGGATAGGATTTATAGTTATTTAGAGAGAAATGAATTGATTGGGGATAGTCAGCATGGTTTCGTGAAGGGTAGGTCATGCCTTACTAACCTCATTGAGTTTTTTGAGAAAGTGACCAGAGAGGTGGTGGGGGGTAAGGCGGTTGATGTAGTATATATGGACTTTAGTAAGGCTTTTTGATAAGGTGGCCCATGGAAGACTTCTACAGAAAATGCAGATGTGTGGAATAGAGGGTGATTTAGCTAATTGGATTAGAAATTGGCTGGCAGATAGAAGACAGAGGGTGGTGGTTGATGGGAGATATTCATCGTGGAGTTCGGTGACGAGTGGTGTGCCTCAGGGGTCTGTTTTGGGCCCCTGCTGTTTGTGATTTTTATAAATGATCTGGATGAGGGTATTGAGGGATGGATCAGTAAATTTGCAGATGATACTAAAGTTGGTGGTGTGGTAGATATTGAAGAGGGGTGTTTTAGTTTACAGAGTGACTTGGACAAGTTGCAGAGCTGGGCCGAGAGGTGGCAAATGGAGTTTAATGTGGAAAAGTGTGAGGTAATGCACTTTGGCAGGAACAATAAATGTGAG